>JAGFMF010011568.1:1167856-1181334 GCA_019455555.1 Galemys pyrenaicus
GTCTATGTGTCTGTTTTTGTTCCAATACCATGCAGTTTTTATGATTGTGACTTTGTAGTAAAGTTTGAAGTCTGGAAGTGTGATCCCTCCACTTCCCTTCTTTTCAGTTAGGAGAGATTTGGCTATTTGAGATTTTTTTGTGTCTCCATATGAATGTCATCAATTTTTTTTCTATTTCTTTGAAGTCCACAAAGAACTAACCAGACTAAACAAAAACAAAGTGAACAATCCAGTCAAAAAATGTGCAAAAGTGCTAAAAAGGCAATTCTCCAAAGAGGAAATGCAAATGGCCAACAGGCATATGAATAAAATGCTCAACTTCTCTGTAATCAGAGAAATGCAAATCAAAACCACTATGAGATACCACCTCACACCAGTGAGAATGGTACATACGGAAAAAAGTAGCAACAACAAACGTTGGCAAGGATGTGGAGAAAAAGGAACTCTCTTACACTGCTGGTGGGAATGCAAGCTGGTCCAACCATTATGGAAGGCAGTATGGTAGTTCCTCAGTCTACTAAGAATGGAACTTCCATATGATCCAGCAATCCCACTCCAAAAGACACAAATACACTGATTCAAAAGAATACCTGCACCCCTATGTTTATAGCAGCACTCTTTACAATAGGTAAGACCTGGAAACAACCTAAATGCCCAAAAACAGATGAGTGGATGGGGAAGCTGTGGTACATATATATACGATGGAATACTATTCAGCAATCAAAAAAGAAAAACTAGATGCATTCATAGGAACATGGATGGAACCGGAAGGAATTATGCTCAGCCTTCTTATGCTATGCCTTCTTTTTCAGAAGGCAAAAGAAAAATACCAGATGGTTCCTCCCCTAGGAGGAATATAAGGGAACCAAATAAGGATCAAGGAAAGGAATAAGAACAATAATAATAATAATAATAAAGACACAAAAATCAAAAATGAAAAGATAAGGACAAATTGGGGACACTTGGTGAGGAGGGGGCGTGGGGATGGTTGAGGGCAGACGGGAGCACAGGGGCCTGAAGTTATGGGGCATTGGTGATATGGTGATGGGGAATACATGGGGATTACAACTGATGTCAGATAGATAGTTAGATAGATAGATAGATAGATAGATAGATAGATAGATAGATAGATAGATAGATAGATAGATAGATAGGTAGGTAGGTAGGTAGATAGATAGGTAGATAGATAAAAATATTTAAAAAAACAAAACAAAGTAATGACACAGTGATGTGTGCCAAATGGGAGCATTTTTATTATCTCTACCTTCCCTGTGATCATTTTTTAATATTTGCAACAGGAAATTTTGCTAAGTGCCTAGCACTGAGCAGCTCCATGAGTGACGGAGACTGTGTTCACACTTGATGTGGCCTTTGCTAAAATTTAAGTGGCTGCTTTCAAATACCACAGGGAGATAGTTTTAGTCTGTTTATTCTATAATTTTTCACAGAGGCAAATTAGAAAAATGCTTTTTTCCTTAAGAAGCCAAGTGGCAGAACTTCATGGCAGAAGTTTCCATTTCAGTTATTAAAAGTGAAGTAGATAAAGTACTGATGACTAATAATTTTATATGCAGGATAACTTGTAGGAGGATTAGAAAGTCCTCTAGATCAATTGGAACCTTTCCCTTTACATGTCTCAGAGGAAACTTCAATAGTTTGTGTTCTTTCATTTAAAGGTTTCCACTGAGAAACTAAAATCTTTCTTACAAAAAACAAGGCAAGATGCCCCTTCTCCCACTCCTTTCAAAATCATATTGTAAGTCCAAGATAATGGAAAGAGACAAGGAAACCTAAAAGTTAAGTGCATATATAGTGTGGCTATAATCTTGTGCTCTAGCTAATATGTCACCACTGTATTGGGGAAACTAGAAGTGGATGCATCTATCCCTATCACCATAACTGGTGGCAAGTGTCTCAGACCAGAGTTCACATTTAATAATGACATCAACAAGCTGCAAATAATCCTTTTGACACAGTTACATGATACATCTTATAATAAGCAACTCTGAAATTAAATATAAAACCCAAACAACAAAAATAACCCCAAACCAAAACCTCATGGCAGAATTAGACAATAAATAATGTATTCTTCCAAAATACAAAATTTGGGGAAAATATAAAACTATGTTTGTTCACAGATGATTCATAGAAAAAAAATTTTAAAGAGCAACAAAATTCACCTGGAACTAATAAGTGACTATAGTAAAGCTGCGGGATACAAAGGTAATCTAAAAGAGCCAACAGTCTTCTATATGCCAACAATGAACAAATGAAATTTAAAATTAAAAACAAGCTGTGATTTACATTAGTACCCCAAAAAGAAATGCTTAAGTATAAATCTAATAAAACAGATGCAATATACACATTAAAAAATTACAAAACTCAGATTAAAGAAACCAAAGAATAATTTGAGAGATATTTCTTGTTAATGGATAAAATGAGTCAATATTATCAAGATACCAGTTCTTCCCAACTTGATTTACATAATGCAAATCCAGTCAAAGTTCCAACAGTTTATTTTGTGGCAACTAACAAATTCCAAAATTTATGTGGAAAGACAAAAGATCCTGAATAGTTAACAATAATGAAGAAGAAAGTTGGAGAACTGATATAAAACTGTCATAATCAAGATAATACGTTACTGGTGAAATAGACAAATATGTCATTGGAACAGAATAGAGAGTCCAAAAATAGGCACCATAAATACAGTAAACTGATCTTTGACAAAGGAGAAAAGGCAATACAATGGGGAAAATATAGTCTTTTCAACAATGTCATGATTACAATTGGGTATCTACATGCAAATAGATGAATCTAGATACAGACCTTACAGCCTTTGCAAAAATTAACTCAAAATGGACCACAGACCTAATATAAAATATTTAGTTTCATGAAAAAGATAGTTTTAATGAAAAATAACATAGGTAAAAATATAAACAGCCTTAGGTATAACAAAGACTTTTAAATACAACACAAAATATACCATTTGTGAAAGAAGGAATTAATACATTGGCCTTCACTAAAATACTTCTGCTCAGTGAAATACAATGGCAAGAGAATGAGAAGACAGTCACAAATTGGGAGAAAATATTGGCATTTAAAAGGATTGTTGCCCGATGTCTACAAAGAACTCTTAATAATAAGTAAACAAACACCAATTGAAAATGAGACAAAGACCTGAGTGGACACCTCACTAAATAAGATATATCAATGACATGAACTGTGTTCAATATCATACATCAGTAGGGAATTACATATTTTAACATGTAATGGACGCTAATGTACAATAATGAGATATCACTGGAGTTCTACTGGAACTGCTATTATCCAAAACACTGATAATGCCAAATACTGATGTGGAGCAATAGAAACTCAGTTCTTGGTGGTAGAATGTAGAATGTAAAATGACACAGTTACTTTGGAAAACAGTTTGGCAGTTTCTTACAAAACTAAACAGTCTCACTATCCAATCCTGCAATCACATTCCTTGATATTTACCGAAATGAATTGAAACCTTCTGCCCACACAAAAACCTGCACGTGGATGTTTACAGCAACTTTGTTCATAATTGTCAAAACTTTGAAGGACCAAGATATCTTGCAGTCCATGAGGAAATAAACTGCAGTCCATTTAGACAATGGAGTATTGTTTAGTGCTAAAAAGAGATAAAAAGTCATAAAAAGACAAGGAAATTTAAATGCACATTACAAAGTGAAAGAAGTCAACCTGAAAAGGCTACATAATTACAACTACATGACATTTTTGGAAAGACAATAGTGAAAATATCAGCATTTTCCCACAGTTATTGGGGAAGGAGGGATGTATAGGCAGAGCATACAGGCTTTGGGGGCAGTGACTACTCCTTATATTAAAATAGCAGATACATGTCATTATATATTTGTTAAAACACATAAAAACATCCCATACCAACAGTAAATCCTCATATAAACTATGAATTTTGGATGATGTGTCAATGTAGAGTCATCAGTTATAACAAATGTCACATTCTGGTACAGATGTTGATAGTGAAGAAGGCCATGTGCATATACAGGTAGGGGATATGGGTTGTTTCTGTAGCTGCAGTCCAATTTTGCCATGAATCTAAAAGGTCTATTTTTAATATATAAAGATTTCCATAATCACAAATTTTTACAGGTTAACTAAATTTGTTAATGTGGTAAAAAATACAGAAGTTTACTAATGGACTCGAATTTCTACGATGATACCAATGCAAATGGAAAAAAATAAAATCTCAGAGAACTCTTTCAAATGATCTTTCCCCTTTAACCTGACTTTCATTCAAAGTAATTGACTCAGTTGGGACTGTCATACTTAAGGGATGACATATATATTCAAGATTCACAATATCATAACTTTTTTAAAGATTTATTTAGTTAGTTAGTTATGCATACAAGAACTGGGGTCTAGACCAGAGTTGTGTGTAGTAGGGTGTGTGTGTGTGAGTGTGTGAGAGAGAGGATTCACCAGAGATAGAGTGGGGAACAGGACAGTCAGATCTACTGAGATACACTGCTAAGGAGAGCAGTGTATCAAACAGGAGAGGTCTGCTGCACGATGTGGGTCACTTCTCTGGCTGGGGATCAAACTCATGCTGAAGTGACTGTTCATAGCTGGATAGTGCTGAGACATTTAGCCCTGTGCCACCAGGGAGGCCTGAAATCATAAATTTTTGTTAACAGCAAAACTAATTTTTCAGATAGAAAAATAATAATAGCATTAAACACAATTTCTCTAGATTTTCTGAAAAGCTAAGATCAAATTCATACAAAATGCTTTCAAGTACCCACCCTAATGAAATATCAAGAGGTAATTTAAAAATTTACAAGAGGACAAGAAATGTGCTTGACATTATTAGTTGATAAATCTACAATGAGGGGCCTCCCTGGTGGCACAGTGAGTTAAGCAATGCACTCTGAAGCACGAAGCAAACCACAGCTACAGCAGCATAAGTTTGATCCCTGCCTCCGGCCAGGGAGGGGACCCACATGGTGCTGCAGGCCTCTCCTGCCTCGCCCGCTGCTCCCCTCAGCAGTGTGTTTGTAATTCTGCCTGTTCTGCTCCCCAGTCTGTCTCTGGTGAATCCTCTCACCTCCCTGGACTCTGACCTGTACCCCAGCTCTTGTGTGCATAAATAAATAAATTTTCTTTTAAAATAAATAAATCTACAATGAGATACCACTACAAACCCTCCTAAAGTATCTATTATTTTAAAAAAGTGTTGATCTGGATGTGAAGTTGGAACCTTCATACTTTGCTCATGGGAAAGTAAGATGATACAGCTACTTTGGTGTTCCTTGAAATATTTAAAGAGTTACCATGTAGTCCATAAATTCCATTTGTAGGTACATCATCAAGAGAATGAAAATCTACATCCAAACAAAAATGAATGCATTAACAGCATTGCTCACAAGACTGAAAGTGGAAACAATGCAAATGTCTTACAAGTGATGTGGTAAATGATGTGATATTCACAGGATGAAGTACAACTTACCAATGAAAAGGAATAAAGTGCTGATACATGCTGCTGTAACATGGATAAACCTTGAAAACATAAATTTAAGTGGAGAAAATTAGACAAAAAAGGATATAGGTAATATAATTCCATTTGGGATAATTCTGTACAGACAGAAGTAGTTGCCAGTGAGTGCGGTAAGGGAGGGGAAAAAAGAGGAAGGAGGAGAAATGGAAAGTGACCCCTAGTGGGACAGGGTTTTGCTCATTCTCAAGTTCATTTTGAATGAACAACTTTTGAATATACTAAATTTCGTTGAACTGTACATTTAAAATAAATCACTTGTGACCTCCCTGGTGGCACAATGGGTTAAGCAACGCACTATGAAGCAAACTGCAGCCTCTGCAGCATGAGTTCGATCCCTGTCCCCGGCAGCCAAAGGGGTGACCCACATGGCACAGCAGACCTCTCCTGCCTCACCAGCTGCTCCCCTCAGCAGTGTATTTCAGTCAATCTGCCTTTTCTGTTCCCTACTCTGTTTCTAGTAAATCTTCTTACCCCCACACTTCTGGCCTATACCCTAGCTCTTATATGCATAAATAAATAGATCTTTTTTAAAAAATAAAATAAATGACCGGTGTATTGAGTTATATCTCAAAAAAGTAGTTTATAAATATATTAAAATCTTTTCCCAACACGTAACTCAAGGGCATTTTATTTAAAGGAATGCTGACCCCGGATACTAAAAAGAAAGAGCAGTAGAGCCAATTAAAAGCCTAGTAGTTCAAATTGGAGTTCCAGTAAAAGATGTTTACAAAATCCCATTAGTAGTTTAGACAAACCTTTAAAAGCACTGTGTTATCACTGTCATCTGCATTTATGGGCTTTATATCTTGGTGGTTAGACTCTGAAGGCAAATCACAGGCTCAATCTGTTCAAAACAGTGAAGTTCACACAAAGTAAAACAACGTCCACCACTTTAGTAGTTCTCAGTCCTGGATATCTCTCTTACAGAAGCAGTTTTTAATCATAACGTGTGCTGATTCAGCATGGATCACTTATTATATATTTACTATTTCATATATATATATATAAAAGTAGAAAGTTCTTCCTGCCATGAATAATGCCTTATTTTATGTTACACAATAGGAAATCACTGAGGATTTGTAAAGGGATGATTACAGGAGACAGCATCCTAACTCTTCATTAAATAGCCTATCTAACCCTATAATGTTCTACTCCTTGCTTTTGACCTTTTAACTCTTCCTAGTCAAATGTGGGTTTGTGTTCTTAGAGGAACATAATTGTTTCAGGAAAGCACTTCTTTCATCAATGGATATAGAAGGTCAATTGATGGCTCTGCTTTCCAATTTTCTCTAGGTGGAAAAAGAGGCTGAATAGAACCCACACTAGGCGAAGCACCTTTCCTGCCCTTACAGTCCCACTAGGCAGCATGGCTGTCATTAATTTATTAGTAGTATTCATGACTCTAATTTTTTATTTAGTTTGTCAACCAGATTTTCCTTAATTATGAAAGGAACAGAACAAACACTGTCAACAACGCCATGTGTGTTTCAGACCCTAATTCCCTATATGGTCTTCTTGTCCAAAACTTTCTCACCTTACTCTTCCCTGGTACCACAATCAGATATTATTTGCTTCCTTCAGAGATATTTAAAATATCTCCTCACTTCTTCCTGAGATATGGAGCACTCCGATTGCATAGTTGGCAGGGCCAGTTGTAGGCATATGAACTGGAGGAGTCATTCCTACAAGGGAAATGAAAGCTGGCAGCATGCATTTTCCAGGACACACTAGAAAAAATCAAAAGCTCTTAGCAATATCATTAATAAAAACTGCATTATTAATATAAACTAAGCAAAAAATAAGAAGAATGAGCATAAGAGAGGCTTCCAACTATCTAAAAATGCATTGGTGACTCAGAACAGAATTTCATATCTGCATTTAATCCATCAGGCACAAAACCACTTATGATGCACAAAAGGATTTGACTATCTAAGAAAAGAAATCTAGACTTAGTCCAAAAAAGACACAGTACCCATGAGACCCCACAGCATCCTAAGGTCACTTAGCTGTACTTTCTCTGTACGGAGGCCAGGGGACTATGAATTTCTCTTTTATTGCTTCTCAAGTACCTCGGTAAAATAGGTAATGACTACATGTTGTTGTTAATGAAGTAATGAATAAATAAGTTAATCTTCTCTCAGCTATTCAGATTGTGAATGTTTTTTCAAGCTATTAATAATACATGTATGCACATTTTTTTTAAAGATTCATTTATTTATGTATACAAGAGCTGGGGTACAGGTCAGAGTCCAGGGCGGTGAGAGACTTCACCAAAGACAGAGTGGGGAGCAGAACAGGCAGACTGACTGAAACACACTGCTAAGGGGAGCAGTGAGTGAGGCAGGAGAGGTCTGCTGGGCCATGTGGGTCCCCTCCCTGGCTGGAGGCAGGGATTGAACTCATGCTGTAGTGACTGGGGTTTGCTTCACAGTGTGTTGCTTAACCCACTGCGCCACCAGGGAGGCCCGCCTACACATATTTTAGATCTCAGGGATTATGAATTATCCATAAACCACCAACCTAGATTTTGGGAATAATTCTGAATGGCTATCATTTAAACTTAATCATATAATCTTTATGCATTTATGCAAACTCATTTTTGTGGAGTTCTGTCATTTCCAGATAATACCTATGTCAAGTCCCTGATGTTCTGTGCTATATGAACTATGCTCTAGCCTACATTATAGACATTACCAAATGTAGATACCCAGAGGTCAAGATTCTGAATCCTGGAGTTGTTAAACTTGGTGCCATTGTCCATTCAGGCTGCTATAGCAAAATACCACCAACTAGGCTTGCTATAAACAACATAATTTTATTGCCTATAATCCTGGAGTCTGGGAAGATTACGATACCAGCATGGTCACATTCTGGTGAGGGCCCTCTTTCATGTTCACAGATGGTGACTTTTCCCTGTATCCTCCCATGATGGAAGGGGCTAGGGATTCCTCTGGGACCCCATTTCTAAGGGCACAGTTGCAATTCATGAAGGGATTCATGACCTAAGCCCTTCCAAAGGCCTTGCCTCTTAACACCATCATCCTAGGGTGTTAGGATTTCAGCATAAGAATTTTGGAGGCTAAAAATACTCAAAACTAAAATAATAGGGAAGCAGCAAATTTTACCAGCTGTTGCTTCTACAAAATCCAATTCTGTATTAATACATGACATTTTGCTACTGCAATAGTTTTCACTCCTAAATTCTGACCTTAACTTCACTTTGTAGGGGTCAAAATTCAGAGTATTCTTTATCTAAACCTAAGTTGGAGATGGAGAAGGATCAATTGGTGAAAAATAACCCTCTAGCTTTTATCCCTAGCTCAGCCCACAGCCTTAGCTGACACAGGCTCTCAGTCACTGAGACACCGGATTTTCCACAAGTACATAGTACTATACTTTTTGTCCCCCCTTTCCACTTCTCCTACTACTCTCTCTCCTTTCTTCCTTCTTTCTCCTCCTTGTTTTCTTTTTTCTCTATTTTCATCCTCATACCGTTTCTTCTTCCACCAAAGGTCTGTGTTGACCATGGTACCTCCCTTTTTGAAAGATCACAACAATAGACTGATGAGGATAATCTATTAGCAGGATAGCTAAGTGAGATCATTATGTGTCACAGGTCTTAAGATGTCAATAACCTTTAATGATGCTTTCCCTTAACTCAATTTTAGGGAATTCTTCCCAAACTATTTGTGATGGCCAAATCACAGCTAGAGTTCCCAGAATTTGTGGTAGAGGAAATAGTACTGAATAAATTACAACCCAAAGAGGAGTTGACATAAATATTAGTCATACTACAAGGTTAGTGACATTTTCTGCTCCCAGAATCAGATGATTGCAATTAATAGGTATTAATGACTATTGGACTTCTCTTTCCATCCTGGTTTCACGCATATTGACCTAAGCAGATAAATAAATCTTTTGGGATCTTAAAAAATGTTAATGTCTGGACTCCTCCCTTAGCAAATATTATGCAATTAGTATGAGGTGTCATCTGGCTTTAAGCACCCAGTGATTCCAGTGTACAAACAAAGTTGAAACCCATTGGTTTCACGCTATGAATTGTATATGACATTGTTATCCTAGAGTATATGAACAAAAATCTAACTTGAATCATAAAAACAAAGGGTCAGTGACCCCCGAGCCAGATTTGAACTAGTTTATAGATTTAGCAACCCCTGAGGGGAAGCGGTGTCCCCTTGAGGAAGGAACCTGATTACTACCAAAATATATACCCTTAATCTTTTTCCTAGATTTCCCCCAAAGAAACCACAACCTTTTCCCAAGGTAACTATACATTGGGGGAAAGGAAATAACAAGACCTCTCAAGAACCAACTACACCCTTGATTCTGAATTAACACTGATGCCAGAAGACCCAAATAATCACAACTCTCCTCCAATCTTAGTGGGTATTATTGAGATCAGATGGGCAGTGGAGTTTTAGCTTGGTTCCATTTCACAGGGGGTCCAGTAGGTTGAGAGGTCTCCAAGCCCATTCTGTGGTACTTCCTGGTTCCGGAATGCAGAATTAGAACTTAGTAACAAATGTCAGAATGCCCACACTGGTTTCCAAACCTATGTTATGTAACCTACTATGTTGGGCAAATACAGCAAGATCCCATCATCAAATGGAAGTGTTTTATATATATATAACACTTGGACTAAGGTCTGGGAGAGGCCACAGGTGGCCGTGGGAAAACACCCTCTCCCGCAGCTCGTGGCGGTTTGCTGGGCCGTTCACGCAGGCGGGGCCGGGACACTCCTGTGGGGCTGAGAGCTCGCACGCCGGGCACGGGCTGAGCAGGGTCTCTGCATGTTAACACTGGGGAGCATGGCCAGCAACAGCTTGACTTCTGGGCTTCTTTCAGCATGATGTGTGGTCCTTCCTGGATGAGAAAGCAGAGAAAAGGACCAGCTTGGCCGATTCTTCAGGCCTGAGGAGAAATGACAAGAAGTCTTGTTTCTAGGCCCTTCCTGGGCTAGAGCATCTCAGGAATGTGGAGGGCAGCAAGTCGGCCCTCAGAGATAGCACTGCCCTCCCACCCACGCCCTGGGCCCCTCCTGCCCCTGGGCTCCCCATCCCCGGCTGGGCGGAAGGCGCATTAAGACAAGCTCTCAGGCTGTTGACCTAGGGCAGAGGGCACCTGATTTGGCAGAGAGGAGGTAAGGGAGGACTCTGGAACATCTGATAAATGTTAATAAATAAATTATGGCACCATTTTATATATATATACTTTTTATATATATATATATGATCAAATCCAAAAAGACGATGAAGGTACAAGTAGCCCAAATTCTTATGGTTTCAATTCACCTGTGCTGCCTTCTTTTTCCCAGCCTGGGTTTATGGCATTATGAGAAATCCTACAATCAGGAAGACTTGGGCTTGTTATATCATTGATTCTGCACAGTATGCAGAAACCATACAGAAATAGACATAGCAGCACTACAATCCCTCTTGGGGACATTTTTGAAAAAACAGCCATGAAGGGAAATCCCTCCACTGGACAGAACTCTGGGCATTATACACTGTGTATCTACTTTGCTTGGAAAGAAAATTGGCCAGGCATGTAATTATATAACAATTGAGGGACTATACCAGTGATTTGGTGCAAATGTCAATGACTTGGAAGGAACTTGATTAAAAAACTGGTGACACAGAAATCTGGGGAAGAAAACTGTGAACAGATCTTTCTGAATGAACAAAAATCATGAGTATGTTTGTACCCAATGTGAATGTTCACTAAAGGTGACCTCGGCAGAGGAGGGTTTTAATAGGTAGATAGTAGGACCCACCTGTAGAAACAATTAACCTGTTTTCCTAGCTACCTTTGTCATCCATGAGCTCCTGAACAAAGAGACCATGATGGCAGAAAGGAGGCTATACTTGGGCTCAGCAGAACAAACTTCCACTCACCAAGGCAGACCTAGCCAAAGCCACTGCTAAGTTCCTAATTTTTGGGAAAAATCAACACATTCCCAGTCAAGTTAACAAAAAATATTAACCATCACAGTGTTCTTTCAGTATGTATCAAAATCATCCAGATTCATTAAGTGAAGACCCACCATGTATTTGAGGCATGCCCACCCCTCCAAGTTTGACTTTGCTACTCAAGCACCATCAGATTATGGAAAAAATTTCAGTCTACCTCTTAGAAAACCTTTGCCAGTATCCCACAGACACACATGCATATCTGAAGGCATTTGGGACTGTTTTCAGTCCATCACAGCCTCATGTGACTGGCAATGGCTAACACCCCTCTTCTTTCCCTTAGGGGCATTCTTCTGCGTGGGCCAAGCCCAATGTTCATGTCAACCCAGAATTAACAAATGCTTTCCAGAAAGAAAGTGACTAGATATCTTCAGATAATTGAGGAAGGACTTGATGATTCAGCATTCTGCTGCCTCTTAAGGTGTTTATGATATTTATTTGATACCTCTAGTTGTTGCAGGAGAGATGTTGGGCTACAATATGCTACCAAAAGCAGAAATTTAAAGTGATCTTTTGAATGTACACATCACTCTCTTACTTAAATCCTTTATTGATTTCCCATTGCCCTAAAGATAAAATCCAGAGTCTATACAAGATCTTGTAAGAGCTCATATTAAGTTTCTTTTTGAATGTGATACTTTTTCTTACACATCTGAACCTTTACATCACTAATTGCTCTTTCTAGAATGTACTTCCTTCATTGTATGGGACTTAGTCATTTGTAAGTAGCTAGCTTTAAGGGAGGTCAAGATATGTGAGTCATTTCATTGTTACCTGAAAACAAGTCAAGTTTCTTTTTACATTGGAGTAGAATATGTCTTGGGAGTTGATGCCATCACAGATTCTAAAGAGGCATAAACTTTTACACACTGACTGGTAAACTGATATTTTCTAAAAACCTAGCATTAAAACTAGTTTTATGAATATCATATATTATCTAAATTAATATTATTAATATGATAATATTATTATATATCCAGGACAATATAAGACATCTATTTCTCTACATTGACTAGTCAAATTTTCTTCCTGTTTTAATCAGGGATCTGCTTCAAAGAACAGAAGCCACTATAGCTACTTTATTAAAGGTTTACTGAAAGATCAGTAAATTATTATTAAATGGTTTATGGAATTATCAGAAAGGCCAAAGAAGCAAAGGTCTCAGTAGACAAATATTCCTCAAAATCATGCCACAAAGGGATAAATCGTCCTTTATGATCATGATGTCACCTGCAAATGAGAAAGTTCTAGAACCATATCACTACTGCAATAATCAGAAAACTGCCAAAGAAACATTGGTTAGTCCTATAGTGTCAGTTAAGAGAAAATATAGAACTGTGGAAGTATAGTCATTGTCTTGCTTCCAGCTTAATAATATCTGAACTTCTGATTGACAAACATTAAGTTAAATTTGGAATCCCAATCCAAAAGATCTTGATATTAGAGTGTGTAAAATGAGAAATCCTACATAAATGATATACCTTTTATATCTGTTACAAAAGAATCCTCTTTATGCAGAGAACTAGAACACAATAACGTGGATAAATAAAGAGAAATCACTTTAACAAGCAGTCTTCTCCTTTCTGTGATCATCTTTGTGAAAATGATAATAAGTGGCAAAGTATTTTGAGTTTTATTTTTGCTTTTGCATACCTTATCCCACAGTGCTAATAGTAGTAAAAGAGCTGAAAGGAAGACAGCTGTCAGGAAGAAAAGCAAAATGCTTAGATCATTTGTTTATTGGGTAATCAAGCAAGGTAAACCTGATCATTAACTGAATTTTCTCACACTGTGATGTTTTCACCAACGACATTTAAGAATACAGAATACAGGGGCCTCCCCTGGTGGCGCAGTGGGTTAAGCAACGCACTACGAAGCAAATCGCAGCCACTGCAGCACGAGTTCGATCCCTGCTGCCGGCCAGGGTG
>JAGFMF010011568.1:1181810-1235200 GCA_019455555.1 Galemys pyrenaicus
GTACACTGCTGAGGGGAGCAGCGGGCACAGCAGGAGAGGTCTGCTGCGCCATGTGGGTCCCCTCCCTGGCCAGCAGCAGGGATCGAACTCGTGCTGCAGGGGCTGCAGTTTGTTTCATATTGTGTTGCTTAACCCACTGTGCCACCAGGGAGGCCCCCAAATAGACTTTTTAAAGCCTAGAGAAAAATTGAGGGAAAAGAGCCACGAAGGAATATTTGAATTTGAATGACAGAATTTGATTGTAAATCTTTGCAGTAGAACTAATTTGAATCTCAACCTGAAGAGCATCAACCAGATGGAATCTTGTCTGTCTTTGCTTTTCTATGAACCTTCATGGTTGTTTTGACCAGACTTTATTTTTTTTTCTATTTTATTTATTTGATTTTTTTAAATTGAAGTAACATTGATTTAAAACACTGTGTATTATTTAGAGGTATGGGCTCTCCCCATTTAAGTATTGCTTCCATGCCACACTCACCACCAAACCACCATAGTCTACCACAGTCCATTGTGCACAGAACCCACTTTGTTTTCTCCCTACTTATTCCTTTCGTAGCCTCCATTCTACAGTCATATTTCGTGAGTTTGTTATTAGTTTGTCTTTATCTGGTCCTTTGTGTTATATCTATATTCCACATATAAGTGACACTTATACAGGGCAGCAAGGGGCACTAAAACCAGCCAAGGGCTCTGCCCAAATAGTTTACCGGTCACCCATGTGCACAGTTGCAAGAATGCGCAGGCTCAGGGAACAACAATGGTATTTATTTAACAAACAAAGGAAAAACTTTGGGGGGATGCAAAGGGAAAAACAAAGAATTACTGAGCCCCAAAATGGCCTTACCTCACCAGAAGCAGTGACCAGTGTTTTTAAGTCCTAAACAAAAGCAACTAAGATGGTGTCTCGCCACCCTGAGGGCTCAGAGCTCCTCTCCTGAACAATAGACCATGTGTCTGAGATGGCATCTTCTTGCCTTTGCCAATCTGGAACACAGGGCAGCCAGGCTCTGGGCCAGGTTCCAACTCACGAAGACAGCAGAAGATGCAACAGGAGGTGCTCCCGGAGCTGCCAGGATGCCCCAGCACAGCACCAGACAAGTGACAGTCAAGACAGCAGTTGCAGCAACTGAACAACTTGACAAATGGCCACACTCACGGAGTTCAGCGAGGCTGCTGTAACAGCAGCAAAACCGGGAATAATTTCAGTTGCTTGGCTACTTGCAAAGCCTCCTAACTTTTCCTCTCTGAAGTTGGCTGCTGGAGGCCTCTACTTTCAGAGGACAACAGCCTTCTGAAAGATCGGTGCAGTGAGATCCAAAATCCACTGACCACAAAGGTTAAGATCCTAAAACCCTGAATCATGAAGACTGAATGAATCCACTCCCCCTTCTGCAATCTCTTATATTTCTTATAGGTTACCCCAACCCAAAATGCGATACTTTTTTTGCATTGTCCCTGGGGCTATCTATCCTCACCAACAACCCCCTCCAGGACACACCACCTGTAATAGTCTATCACTTCAACTACCGGTTACACCGCTATATGGTAATTGTCTTTCTCTTTCTGACATTTCACTTAGCATAATCCCCTCTAGTTTCCCCCCTGTTGTTGCAAATGGCAGGAGTTTATCTGGTTTTTATAGCTGAGTAGTGTTCCAAAATGCATATGTATCACATCTTCCTGATCCACTCATTTGTCTTTGGGCACTTAGGTTGTTTTCCTGGCTTGGATAAATGATATGTTGAATTTGTTGATTAACTGATAAATCACAGATAGTTTTTCTGCTATTCCTTAAATATATGTAGATACTGTTATAATCACCAATTCATTTTAAAGTGCTACCATATTCATACTAGCTTTAGCGATATTTATGTTCTCAGTCAATGACTATTGAAAGTATAATAACTATTATATGAAAATACAGAAAATATTTTCCATGTTAAATGGATACTCCAGCTCAAAGAATTTCAAGTGTCATTTCTACCCAGTTCCTCCATATAGTGTTAAAAATAAGGATTCAGACAACAATCCTAGAAAGACAAAGGATATTTCAGAGTTACAGTTTTTAATATGAAGATTGCTTAACCATACATAATAGCAATAATATTCACCAAGGAAAAACAAGAGTAATTTTATAGCATATACCACATTATAATGTAACAATCCAATTGCACATTGATGTGTGTTTTGCAGAGAGAAATGTGTTTTTGTACAGATCTTTGATGTAGCAATATATGATGTGATGGGGAAATGAATGGGGCACATTAATCAGTCTGTGATCACCACCCTCTACCCTAAGTCAATTAAGATAGTCTTCATAGAGAATAGTCATCTCAAAAAAAAAAGATTGCTATTAAAACAAGCCCAATTCCAGATAGTTTTATTTTCCCACACTTAAGGAACAAAGAATAATTTAGCTAACCTTTTTTTTCTAATATTCCTGGCTATTTCTTAAATAGAAGGATTCCTGCTTCAAGAAAATCTATAACTGTCCACTTTTCTTTCAAAAACCTGGGTGACCTCTAATATGATTTCAATTTCACAGTGGACCGTGGGGGCAGTGGGCAATAGGAATCACGGAAAAATTATTGGTTCCCTGCCATTATAATGAAAACCATGTGTTCAGGGAAATTTACAGCCATAAATCTCTTAGAGCATATAACTTCTAATTAAAACCTCATAAAAATTGTTTCCAAATAATGAACATAATTTCGAGATCTAGATTAATTTTATTATTTCAGAAATGGAAGTGAGAAATGTGTGTCTGGGAATGCATTCTTATAGTACTGTCACTGGGATACTGGGGAAAAAAAAATCATAGCTATCATGTCTAGAAAATAAATGCAAGAGAAGGGAGATACTTGACTTTAAAAATAGTATTTACTGAATGAAATTAACATCCAGTAGTTCTCAAATATCTTATTTGGTTAGGAAAGCCTTGAATTTAGAAAATTGGTCTCTTCAAGAAAAGAACATGTAAGCCCCAGCTAGAATTCAAACTATCTTGAGTAAAGTTTATCTGAGTTCTGCTTTGAAAACAACTCACAGTGTGTGCTGTTTTGTTGGCGTGTATATGTCAATGAAGCCATGATCGTATTATTTGGATCTGAACATCTCATGCAGCCAAGTTTGCCTCTTAGCAACTCCTTCTGGCCATTCCAATTTCCTTAATAATTTCCAAAGAAGATTTTTCTCAGAGGAAGTCAGATTCATTGAAGGGCATACAATAAAGGGTCATGATTCCAGCTTAAGCCAAATTTCAAAATCATTCCATGAATGATGAACAAAATATTTTTTTCAGTTAGACTCAGAAAACAATAATTTTGTCCTTAAAGTTTTATGTTAACTGCCTTCTTTATTGAGATTTGTTTCTTCTCTCAATTGGACAATATCAATAATGGTAATAAACATATTTAAACGATTAGTTTAAATGCAGCACTTACTCTGCCCTAAGGAGTCCTCTGTGAACTCCTTTTCCTTCTGAACATCATACTTAACCAACAAGCATAAACCACTATTAAAATTCAGAATGCCTTACGGTTATATTACTTGCCTCTTAACATGAGGTTAATTCATCAACTATGAATATACTCTAATGATAGTTGATAGAAATTATAAATGTTACTTTTATTGCAGCAAAATAACATTTAAGCATAGGTAATAGAGGTGATAAACTTCCAGCACCAGCTCAACTAGAAAACACATGCAACCACCTCTGTGCCAACTCAAATACAGTTTTATTGAATGCACCTGATTTTAAGCTCCTTTTTAGGATTCCCTTTTAATAGTTTAATAAGAACCAGTTATAACCTAACTTGTGCATGTGTGCTTAAAATTTACAAAGCTACAGCAGACAAGCTTATCAGTTTATAGAAACGCATCAGAAACATTATAACATGGATTTAATGTTTAAAAAAAAAAAACTATTTTTAAATTAACCTGGCCCTTTGTTGTAAATTATTTTCACAATCTGCTTAGAACATCTAAGGCCCGGCCTATCAAAGGTTTCCCAAGACCCTTAATTCAGGCCTGGCCTTTATGTTAAAGAGCTCAAGCTGCTGACCGCCACAAGGACCCTGGGATTATGACTGAAGGAGAGTACCTAAGAGTGATCATTCTTCGCAAACATCTGCAGCCATTGAGTTGGCGACCTGCTTGCAGGGCCGGGAAGAGGGCCATTATGGCCTGGCCTTCTGTGTCCTCTCTCAGCTGCAAGCGCACACAAGTGCCAGGTGCAGAAGCCCCGCTCGAGAGGAGACTATAGACAAGGGTAATGGTCACAGCGATTACGAACTGATAATTATTCCCTCCCTATTTCCTCATTTCAACCAACTGGTTGCTTCACTGGTTATTTTCTCTTTATTGCTGAAAACGGTATTCTATGGTTGGGGGCTGATTATATCTTTCTTTCTAGCAAGACTTTCATTTCAAAATTATGTAGTATGTAATTTGATAGATTGTACCTATTAGCCACAAATCTGGAGAAATCACTCTATTCAGTATTTCACAGTGGAAGGTTGCAGGGTTAATGCAAAATATTATACTCCCGATACTCCTTTTCTTTTTAACTATAACTCCATATGTGGTCCACTTGATTTTTTCTTTAGCCTGTTTGTATTGGTTGAGCAAATTCTCTATCATTGTAGTACTTTCCTCATTTTCATGAAATAGACTTAAGCTGTATTTATTTCTGTGCACCTACTAGGGTACACCACTGTGCTTGCATTCACAAATGTGGCACAAATTTTATATGATACAATAAAATAAGAGTTTTTATAGTCGTGCACTATGTGACCAAACACTAATTAAAAACAGGATGGAGCTTTTATTTCCCCCATTAGAGATTTGAGGCCCCAAAGTGTTTCAGTGGAACAATGGTTTTCATTGCTGTGTAGCATAGTTATTAAAGATTGTCTGAACACAAGCATTTAAGTGAATATTGTGCAATAATAGGGCTACTCAGTGATGTTAACATAAGTTACTATCTGCCAAAGTTGAGAACTATAAAAGAAATCTGTGATTGGATTTTTAAAAATTACATAATTGAAACAATGTAAAATGGGCACAGTGCTCTCATACAATTGAATAGAAACACTTTCACGCAGAATCTCAAAATGATCAACTTGCCAAGTTTTCATTAGTGCTGGAAAATTGAAATCTTACAGATAATCTCAACCAACATCAATGACATGTTAAATAGATATAACATTTCTAGGAATTTGGAAACCATGAGGGGGAAAAAATTGTTCTTTATATTTTTGTTATTTTCTCAAAAGGTTAAAAAAATAAACCTCATGAGAATATTAAAATCATGCAAGTGGTCAGCACATTTTCTCCATCCAAGGTAACGCTGCTACCTTATGAATAGTACTTAGACTAGATAGAAATTGGTTTGTTAACAAAACTATCATATTTGATTATATTGAATTTTAAAATAAACTCAACCAGGAAATGTAAAAGTTACTACTTTAATTTCTTTTCTTTTTATAAATGGGAGCTCATGCTGTTGAACTTTATGGAGTCCAATATTTCTTTCTTACTTAACTTTTCCTGGAATATGAGAAGCAGACCAAGACGGCAAAGGAAAAGAATCAATATTTTTCGACATACCCTACTGTGTCAAATGGATTCTGAAAGTCCCTTTTTTAGAATTAGATTTGAGAGAAAAGGAAAGAGATATAAACTGCATCAATTATTACTATTGCTATATGAAATATTTTCTAGTACTCTCCATTGGAATTGTCTACTCACAAGACATTATTTTGAAATCTTTTTCACTTTTGCAGTGTGGAAATGTTTCCATATGTTACAAGTTAGTTTCCCCATTTCACTAAGGAAATAAATAAAACAAATGAATCCTGTGGCCAACAAGAACATAAACACCAAGTTACAAACAGGTAAAGACCCAGCGCCTGAATTAATTGTCCCCAACATTCCAATGCCCCGACACTATCTGATTTGTGAATTTTCCATGCAATCAGAGTTAGTGATTCCACTAGGATTTAAATGCAAGTTCTAAAAACACCTACTATTGAATCTAATACATACATTGTGAATATCTAAATTATGTGCAGTATCTACCAAGATTGAGATATTTAAGTGTTTTTACACACCTATTTATTTAATGTGGGGAGCAATTTTAAAATTTGTCAAAGGCACTTTTTTCTTTTTAAACGAAAAACAGTACATCTGCCAAATACCAATTAGGTCACCAGGTCAGGAGTAGCCAGTTCCAATTTATTTTAATATTTTCTCATATTCTTCTGTCCCGGTCATTTTCAGAAACAAAGCAGTATGGGTTTTTTTTTACATTCTAATTTCTGCAAGATTGTTTGTTTGTCATATTTCTGGCTCTCGATCCAGCATCTTAACATCTGTGAGCACACTGAATTCTTGCAGCTCCTTTTACAGGGTAAGCGTGTGTCTCCTCCAGCAGGAATGCTTCAGCTCTAGCCATGACCTTGCTGCAATGCTAATCTTCACTGCTTATACCATTTCATGATATGAAGACACAGGTTATTGCCGAGAGTCACTTCCTCACTCATTCCGTTGGGCATTTTTGCTTTTATTTTCTCTTTTACAATCCTTATTTTTCCAATGTAAGCCAAATTGGAGATGATGATATTGAATCCACTCATTTTGAAAGAGTTGAAAACTGACATTTAGTTACCCTAGTACACCCAAGTGCCTGACATGCAATTCTATAACCAGGCAAATGACAATACACAGGCCGACTGAGCTTGACACTCAATATCATCTACTTAGACTGAGCAAATGAGGTACATTTCGCTCCCCACAAATCTACACCATCATAACTAGAGCATTATCTTCAACTACTTTTTTGAGCGTGCTATGTGCCATTTGTCACATTGTGAGACATGATGTTTGCTTGCTGCTGTCTCTTACCTGAGGGATGACAGAGTTGGCAGATGCTAAACCATTTAAAAAATGGAAAAGTGCCAAAAGGAAAGTTTATTTTCACTTATTTGTTGTGACTATGCTTCCTGGTTATGAATGCTAATAATAAGGAAGGATTTCCCAAAAGGTTTTGATATAGGAGCTAAAGATATTATCCAGTTGTAGGAGTAAAGTACAGTTCAAAATAAATACTATGGCTGTGGATATAAGTTTACTGGTCTTCAAAGGGACAATGTTAAGTGGTAACTCTTCAGTTGAACCTCTCCTAACCTCTTCATGATGTGTGGCTTGCAATTTTAGTCATAATGATGTCACAGAATATTTTCACTCTAAGTTTTCAAACCCAGGTACATAGTTAAACTATTCCACTATTTCTCTCTACACTAAAAATATCTGTATGATACCTAACTTATTTTATAAATAATTATTTTTCTTACATTTATGTTAATTCATATCATTGGTTTTACATTTTCCCTGAAAACGCAGTAAGTTCTTCAGAACCACAAGAATTTAATTTTTGTGAACAAGACTCATAGATAAGGTATTTATTTTGTAAAAATTTGGATTTTAACCAATAAATTTTAGTGATCAAGTTAGAATAAACTTAAAACCTGAGACTTTGGTGTTGCAGAAATCTATACCACTGACTGGCCAACACTCCACTTGTGAAAATATTCCTTTCTCCAATTTCCAATATGGGGTCCAAGAAGGAGCAGCAATAATCTTACGAGTCTACCCACCCCATGGAACACCAAGCCACAGCTTTCTGCCCCAGAAGTGGGCACTTAACCCAAAATGGCCAGATTCCTTTCCCAAGTCTTTGAAATGAATTCAGTATAGATAGTTTATCTTTAACAATGGAAGCGACCCAATGAGAAACTCAGTAGTTATTAATGATCACTTTCCCTGCTCTCCAGAGGAACATTATCCACCATTAGAGGGGATGAAACTAACGGAAGAGACAAAAAGGTGAGAGGTGGGGTGAAAGACCCCCATCAGTTTTCAAGTCCCCAGTCACAGTCGCTCAGTCCCACTCACATGTTTACCCTGCTTATGGTTTAGCTTTTCAACATTTCCCACCAGTCAACTCAACTACCTAACTAAACTAGTTCAAGATGACTTTCTGTCAGTTAAATTAAAATAATTATTACACTTGTGTGAATTCCTAAGTAAATAATAGAGATTTTGAAAATATGAAAAGTTTGATTAAAGGGGAAGTTGAAAATCCTTGACAGTGTTATTTATTTTCACTTACTCAGCACAATCATAAAGGAAAAGGCTGTGAACAAATCCAGAATTTCCAAGGGATCCAAAGAAATCTCAGTTCCAAAATCTTATATTACAAATCATAAAAAAGTCATTCAATTAGCAATTATTTGGTTATTTATTTTCTCAGCACTAGAAGTGATATAAGAGAATAAAATATGCCCCACTGGATTACATTTTCCTTATTCACTTAATAAGGAGTTACTGCTTTAGTAATTGTGTCCAAGATCACAAATGAACTAAATTTAAATTTAAGTCAAGATTTAAATACAGAAATTATTTCAGTGCCAGGTTGTTATTTTTTTTAACCATTAGTTATGCATTATCTCTTTCTGATAAGAATAGTTTTCCTTCCACCTATTTTATTTTGACAAATTTTCAACTTAAAGTTGTAAAAATAGGACAATAAAAAAATCCATATGCCAATCATCTAGATTCACCAGTTGCGGTACATTTGCCCATTCTCATGGTAGACAGACAGATACATAGATGCTAAGTGATATGAAATTAAGTAACAGATATCATGACCCATTAGCCCAAAGTACTTCAGTGTGTAACTTGGAAGAATCTAGGCTGAACAGATTTGCTGCACCTGCTTTGCCTTTCTTTGAATTAACACTTTGAAAGTTGCAAGATAGTTGTTTTTAAAGTGTCCTAAAACCGGGCCTCCCTGGTGGCACAGTGGGTTAAGCAACGCACTGTGAAGCAAACCGCAGCCATTGCAGCACGAGTTCGATCCCTGCTGCCGGCCAGGGAGGGGACCCACATGGCATAGCAGACCTCTCCTGCTTCGCCCGCTGCTCCTCTCAGCAGTGTGTTTCAGTCTCTCAGCAGTGTGTTTCAGTCCATCTACCTGTTCTGCTCCCCACTCTGTCTGGTGATTCCTCTCACCTCCCACGACTCTGGCTTGTACCCCAGCTCTTGTATGCATAAATAAATAAATCTTTAAAAAAAAAAAAAGTGTCCTAAAACCTTGATCTATCTGATAATTTCCTCATGGTTAGACACAGATTATTCGTTTTTGACAAGAATTCAGCTTAGATGATACTGTGTGCTTTCCCTTACATTACACCAAGAGGATATATATCCTTTTATTCCATAGTTTTGATGCTAAATTTGATCACTTAGTTCATGTCGTTTTTGTCAGCGTTTCCAACAAATTGTCAGCGTTTTAGAACAAATTGCTACTCCTGGTTTCAACCAATTAGTATACTAATGATTGTAAAATAATTTTTCAACTGTATTCCATATTTTCTCAACTAGATTATTTCTGCAGAGAACAAGTTTTTTTGTTCCTGACACCTCACCTTCTTTTAGTATCATAACAGATCCATGGGTTAATTTTTGTTGAGTATATTAAGATCACTTATCACTGCTATTCATGTTGATGTTTGAATTTTTTCAAATTTGGTCAGCGGAAGCCCCATTAAATTTGTTTTGATATGTTCTCGTTACTTTTGGAGTGCTTTCTTTTGTAAGCACAAAATATTCTAGCTCACCTTGATCCTATCCCAGATATGGAATCAGCCATTTTTCCTTGGAGCTCTGGTCCTTTTATGGGAGAATAGTATCAGAGACTGAATGGAGGTAATAGATCATTACCTCTTGGTTGTCATTGCTTTAGTCTTTTTCAGTACACAGAACTATGAAATACATGTTCTATCCTCCCAGAAACTTGGGCCTCTGTAGTGTCAATATTATTTACTCATTTGCTCTATTCTACAATTATAAAATCAGTTAACAATTTCAATGCAAAGAACAAAACTGACCATACAGCTGAGAAATTTGGGGGAAGGGAGGGGTCACTAAGGGAAGGAGAACACAGTGTACTATGTTGGAGGACGATGCGTACTTCTTTGGTGGGAGTGCTAAGTGACTACACCTGAGGTGGAATCTTATACTGTCAGAACACTAACAACGATGTAAAATAATTGTACTTCAATTTAAAAAAGAAAATAAATGTATTTTCTGTTTCTTAAAAAAAAACTGGGCTTCCCTAGTGGCTCAGGGGTTAGAGTCTCAGCTCTATCAAGCTATTGCCAGCCACTGTAGCATGAGTTTGATCCCTGGCCAGGGAGCTGACCCACATGGCACAGTAGACTTCTCCTGTCTTGCCCACTACTCCCCTCAGCAATGTATGCCTGTTCTGCTCCCCATTCTGTCTCTGGTGAATCCTCTGACCCCCCCCACTCCCCATACCTCTAGCCCACACCCCTATTCTTGTATGCATAAATAAATAAATAATAAATCTTTAAAAAAAAAAAAACTACGAAGTTCAAGTTTTCCTGGCAGTTCTTGTCTAAGACCATATAGTGCTAATAGCACTGAGTCAGAATACCTTGTATTCTGTGTGATCATGTTCTCACTTCATGATGTTATCACGCTTACATGTCTCTCATAGTCCTTTCACATCATAACTTCCTCGTTTTTGATTTCTGTACTTTCCTCTATCTTTATTTTGACTAATTATGTTCTAGGTAACTTCTTCAAGGTGATATTTTCTAGCATTTTGCCATGTCTCTGAATTCCTTAGGCAAAGTTTTTCTGCCTGAGTGAAAATTTTCATGTTCTTGCCCATTTCTTAGTTTTATCCCAAATATATTAAAAGTTTAATGATATTGCTAAGTAGAATTTCATCCTCCTGTTTTTCTGATTATAACAATAAATGACATTATATTTATTCTGGAAAAAGTCCATAGTAATAAATCATCTGAGAGTTCAAATATTTTAATTAATATTTTTTTGCCTTTATAAAATATGTCATGTAAAATTCAGAAACTCTTCTACTTAAGAACAATGTCACTTCACAAATATTTGTTCATCAATTCAAATGTTTGGTAATCTAAATTGACAGCATCGTTAATATCCTTTTTAGTCTGGTGTATTAAAATAAATTACCGTATATAGCTTTAAATTTATATACATGTTATACTTGCAGAAACAAAATCAAATACAAATACTAGTGATGAACCTTGAAAGGAAAAAATATAAAATTAAATTAATTATTTAGTAGTCATTATCATTGTCTATAATAAACATTGATAAACTACGAGAGTTAGGGAGGAAAAAAATGTAAATTAAAAGCAAACTTTTCACAAACATTACAAGCATATTCTTAACATTGGTTATAAAGGAAATATAGGGTTGATTCTTTAACTTTCAGATCATCATCAATTGCCAGTGTAATGTGTGTTTGCATCTGGCTTGATAATATTCAACTTGATATGGAAAACAAGAAAAATAGAATGAATGGAATCCATAGAGGATAGTTATTAAGCATAGTTAAGGAAGCAATTTATGGGAGACAGATGAAATTCACAGGATATATTAATTGTAGGTAATGAGTATGCAGGAAGCTCAAGAGACATAGGCAGCAAACAAGAGATTTATTAAGTATAGAATAATTTAGCACCTGTAAGACATGTTAGAAACATAAAATAAATGGAACATATAATTGAATAAATAAGATGATACTTAAAGATAGAAAGCAATGATGAGAAGACAGAATAATAAATTATAGGTCATATCACTTCTATGCTGACAACTGTCATCTACAAATTATCCACATGTTGACAACACCCATCCTCTTATTCTGACCCAACTTTGTTCAAAAATTAAGATAGAGGGGCCTTCCTGGTGGCACAGTGGGTTAAGCACTGCACTATGAAGCAAACCACAGTCACTCCAGCACGAGTTCAATCCCTGCTGCTGGCCGTGGAGGTGACCCATGTGGTGAGGCAGGCCTCTCCTGCCTCGTCCGCTGCTCCCCTCACTAATGTATTTCAGTCAATCTGCCTGTTCTGCTCCCCGCTCTGTCCCTGGTGGATCTTACCCCCAACACCTCTGGCCTGTACCCCAGTGCTTGTATGCAAAAATAAATCTTTAAAAAAAAATTCAGATAGAAAAACTCAGAACTGTTCAGTAGGGTAACTGTCAAGTCATAGCAGGGATCAGATATATTTACTTGTTTCTGTTGGATACAGTAAGTTCCCCTGAGTGAGTTTCCTCTAGTAGGCCTCTTCACAACCAAACATTCAGTCTGGAGAACTTAGACATCCAGGACAAGACAGCGTGGCCTTCTACCCTCCTTGTAATATACCACTAGTGTGATGACCAATCCCCTGTCTTTCCCCTTTCTTCTCATCATGTATTTTTAAATGATTTACTAAACTATATAATTTGAACATTTTAATCTACTCTGAGTTTTTCTGTTCCACAACTGTTGGGATAGCTTAGATGGCTAGTATTTTTGGAGGTGTTGATACATAAAAGTAATTTGCTATGTGACACCAGAATTTAAAATATTAAAATATTAATTTCTATAATTATTTTAAGTCATTTAAAGGCAAAGTCTCAAGTTCTATAAAAATTTAATCATACATTTACAAGATAAACAATTTATTATAGAAAATAAAAAGTAAATGCTTGAGCAAACATTAAGCAGGCAAATATCAGCCAAGAAAAGTACCTTTTAACATGGATGATAAATTTACAAGCCAGCAAGTTGACTTCAAGAGTTCACACACTCTCGAATCCTATATCGTGTCCCAAATCAGTGAGTGAAAAAGAAACGGAGTAGCACACTGAATGTGTGCGACCCATCTTTTACATCCACCCATCTTTTCTAGGCAGGGTCAACAGCAAACAAATCCTCCCAATACCAGGGATGCCTGATTGCACAATGTTTCCTCTATCGCACTGGAAAAACACATGAGAGCCAAGTAAATTTTAAAAGAATCAGAAAAATGTCAGGGTGGTTTAATATCAGGAAACTTAATAACACTATAAATCATCTGGCAAAATAAGTAGATGCATACACTAGGTGAAAACTTTTAATATAAAGAACAATAAAATGTTATTTGATGAATATAAATCACACATAATAGGTTAAAAGACTTTTTAAATTTAGGATCAAAGCTTTTGCAAATATATCAAGTAGAAAATTTTTATTGGCCCCAAATTAGTGGTGACCACATCTCAGATGAAAATAAATGTCATGAGAACCACCACGGTTGGGTCCAGACAAGCCCACCACTACCATCTTCACTAAATCCATCCAACCATATTCAGATCTCATAGGTCCCCCTCATCCTATCCACACCAGTGAAACTAAATAAAGCACTAAGAGGAAGGGAAAGGTCATTTAGGTTTTAGAGCTTATGAAATTATGTTGTCTTTTCCCCGAGAGAGACAGGGCTTGGAGGGGGACCCCTAACACAAACTGAATCCCTATAAAATATGAGCATCTCCTCCCACTGGACACTCTCTAAGTCATAGAACCTGACCTTTTACCTGCGTCTCATCTTCATATCTCTGTAAATAACAGACTTGTTGGGCATCTATCTGCTACAAATCAAGAAGACATTGTGTAGAGTTCAGGAAGATAGTGAGGCACTCTGCCTCGTCTTGAATCTTTGTGCCCTCAGAAGATGGGTTCCAGACTCCATGGAGAAGCACAGATGGGGGAAGATGCAGGATGTTAGCAGAGGCTTCCAGCAACAAGCAGACTCTGCACTGATCATAGTGCCTGGGAATGTTCTCTACCACTGAGCATGGTACCTTGCCCAGAGTTGGTGCCCTATATTTCTTATATAGTAATAGCCACACTATTAAATCACCTTTTAATATGCCTTCTATAGAGTTTATATTCCAAAGCACATTTTATTTTTTTTTAAGATTTATTTACTTATGCATACAAGAATTGAGGTAGAGGCCAGAGTTGCGGGAGGTGAGAGGATTCACCAGAGACAGAGTGGGGCACAGAGGCAAACTGACTGAAATACACCGATGAGGGGAGCTGTGGGTGAAGCAGGAGAGGTCTGCTGCACCATGTAGGTCTCCTCCCTAGCCAGAGATTGAACTCTTGTTGCAGTGGCTACAGATGCTTCATAGTGCTGCACCTTAACCCCTTGCACCACCAGGGAGGCCCCCTCAACGTGCATTTTAATTGTATGCATATTTCATATCCTTCCTTCTACTATATTCTCTTTTTTTCGAGACTAAAGACTGGGTTCTAACCTACCATTTCTCTGATAAGCATCTTAAGTTAGTGCTTTGACTAGACATATTGAAGAAGTGTTTCTGAATGAATAAATGGATGAAAGAATAAATACTGTATCAAATAGCCAACACACTTGCCTGAGTCAATTTCTACCAAGCACTAGCCTCACATTCCAAACTTAGAACTTGATACCACAATTACTACTTTTGGTTTTATCTCATAATCTTAGTACAAAAGTGCAGACTATACAGAAAGAGTACTATTTCCCAGTGGTGATAATGCCTTCTTAAAGCTTCTCTTGGTCCCATATCTCTACTAAGATATTGCCCTATATCTCACTACCCTGTACTCTCCACTTCTCAAAAAGAGCTGTCTGCATTTTGATGAGGTGATGACATTTACTATGATTGTAAAAGAGTTGCAGGGATGTAGGGAATAGGGACCAGATTATATACTCATTTCAAATAAACTAGATACCTATGCGACTCCCTGGTAGAAATATCAGGTGCACTATTACCTGTTCTACTTATACTCTACTTCTTCACTTACTCTTCTCATTCATCCACAATGTGGGCCTATCCCTATCTAATTCTATTGATATTTCCAGCTGAATTTCTATTTAATGGACAGCAAATTATTTGTCTTCTTATCCCCTCTTCCATATTTCATTATTTTCTTCCTTTGGTTTATTTTTCTCCTTCCATTTTTTCTCTTTCTACTTCATTGAACATATACGTATATATGTACACAAATATATATTCATTTGCACACCTAATAAATGCTAGAGAAAAATCTCAGTTTCAAGAATATAGTATTTAGCATAAACAGGCATCCCTCTACTCTTAGAACTTACAGGATAGAGACTGGCACAAATTAAATAATTACCATAAAAAACTAAAAGTAGACAATGCTGATAAATGTTGTAGAGCAAATGTGTTATATTGAGGGTGGCTGATGTAGTGTGGTCTAGCAGGGGTGAGTGATAAAAAGAAGACGCCCTAGAGACATGGGGTTGAGAGCTGAAGGGTTTTCAACATGAACTTAGGCACAAGGACAAAAGCCAGGAGGAGACTGGGCACAGAGGGCTGGTGGTTAGAAGAAAGAGCACATGGTGTTTCAGGCTGTGAAAGACAGATGTGAGTGTAGAGCAGAAGGTAAAGGAAAGAAAGTTTCAACATATAACTTTGCTCTCCACGCATTTTAATTTTTTAGCTTTTTAATTTTCTCTTTTGGTTTTCCTTTTCTTGCCTATTCTTCTATTTAATTACATTTTTATTTAGATAGTCCAAATATTAGATAATCAAAATAAGGTTAGTATATTTAACTATCCTCCCAAGAGTTAGGTGAATATTCCAAATGAAGACTAGAGGAACTTTGGAACTTGGAAAAACATTCAAAGGGATGTAAAGTCTTTAAATTGGAAATAAGATTTAAAATATTTAAATACTGTATACCTTGAGGAGGGACAATTCAAGTATATTCAGTACATTGAGTGAGGGTGCATAGTGAATTAGTGAGGGAAAACTTAAAAACCTGTTTATGTTTTAGGGTCTCTTGACTTACCATCCATCCAATCATATAACACTAGCTATCACTTAATACTTTTTCATTGCTGTATTATATTTACTCTGAAATTTTTAACTGAATAATAGCAAAATTGATGATTGTGAAGGTTTTCTTTTAACTTATAGGCTATATTGTTCAATGTATGCCCATAATGGAATAGTGAATAAATGCAAGAACTATAAAGAACAAATGTTAAAATACAGGACATTAATGAAGACCACAAAGTAATAAAATTATGCATAGTCACCCCAATATAGTATTCATCAGCCCTGTACAATATACTCATCTAATCAAAATTTTAAGTTGTCTCTAGTACTTCAGAAGAAGGATTAAAGAGAAAAAATATAGTCATTAATATTTGTAAATTGACTTTATATCTATTATAAATTATGTCATATAATTAATCTCAAAAACCTTTGAAAATATTTTAAATGTATAAAAACAATTTTTTAAATTACTGAGAAATTTCTAAAATTTCTCATATTTTCATCTCAAATTTGCATAGAAATAAATTGATCAATTAAAATTTACAACAGAAATTTCAAAGATGTCAATTCAATAAAATACCCAGTCACTTGATAAATGAGGAAATTTCAAAAATTTCTTCTATTTTATGAATATTAGTAAATATATTAAAGTCTATACATATAATTTACATGTGGTGTTATAATATTTACCTCATATTTATTTATAAATGATGCATAAAAGGTGTGATTATGAAAATACATAAAGGAGATTATGCATTACAATGATTGGAATGTATTAATAAAAGAGTTGGGAAACTGTTCTAATCTGCTTTAATTCTTACCCAGAGTTTGCATGTACACTCCAGAAAGATCACTGGAGGCGCAAGCTCACCTGCTGGGTACATATCACTAACTTGTTTTCTTATCACAATTTATTTTACCTTGTGTATTCTATGGTTAAAGTTTTAGTGTGCACATACATATCCATTCAAACAAGCAGTGAAATAGTATTTGCAAGTCTCCCCAATCAATTGTGTATGTACCTAAGTGAATAAAAATAACCTCTTGGATTCTTTTATATTCAGAAAATCTTTACTCTTTAATGCAAGAACCAATCAGTTTATGCTCCAAATGTTCAAGCCAACAAAGTTAAGGTCAGCCTTGATTGGTATTTAGGATTTTATGTATTTCAAAATGTGCATAATTTTAATTAAGTCCTAAATCCCTTAGGATGAAAGTACCTAAAGAAAATTATTTTCCTGCTATAGAAGCTCAGGGATTTAACTTGGCTCCCCAAGGTCTTTACAAATCACTTAATCCCTTTTTCCCAGTTTCTGGTTAAGAATTTTATGCCTACCATATAGAAATAGGATGATCAAATACTCTAACATCTATAATGAGCTTTGAAGTTCAGTAATACAAAAACACGGGTTGGGTAGCAGCACTATTGTTTTCATTGTGTTTCACTACTTTCCTGACCCAGGGTTTCCCCGGAAGTGAACCTGCAACAAAGCGGTCATGGAGCACATGTATTTCAAACTGTCACATTAGCTGCCCATGTTTACACACAAAACGTCTACTTACTGGCAAATTAGTATAACCTATTTCTTATTATTTTGTATGTATCTGCTTTTCCATTCCTAAAACTTTTCTTCAGAGTCACCACAATCATTTCATGAATACAGTTCAGAATGTTCTTCATGCACAAAATTAAGTTGGATAACAAGACATTTCATGGATACAATTTGGACCCCCCCAAAAAATATAGTGTGTTTTATAACCTACCAAATGACTAAGTCATCAAGAGGGATCGATATTTAAAATATGCATACATCATGAGATCAAATATTGCCAAATCAATATGACTTCCTGAAATCCCAGTAAAAATGAGAACAGGAAGACTATTTCACTGATATCCATTTGAAGTACCTTAATAAAATGAGACACTTCTCTTTTTCTTTCTTCATCAACTTCCATTTCAGTGATGAGAAGGCTTATGTTTCAGACTAGAGCCAAGAATCATCTCTGTCTTAGCTCTACATGTTTAGAGAATTTTGTCAGACCTTTCTTAGGACTCACACAATGTCTTTATCTGCCAAAAATAAAAGATGCAAATTTCATGAGATGGGTTTGTCACACAAATAAGGACTTATTTAAAATAATAATCTACTTAAAATACTACTACTTTCTCATTGCTATTTTACATTGAAATTTTTAAGCTAAGACTAACTAAAGTTGTTTTGAGTGCAATATGATGCATATTTATGAATAATGATAATACATATGAATGATATTGAAAAATGAATCCAGTCATATCATTGTAATCTCATTAGTAAATTAATGTATTTGAATAGTGTAGTTTGTAATAGTTTTGTGTCTCTTGCTTTGTGCATAGTAAGTGTTCATTATTTCCTAAATGTCAAAAAATGAATGAATAGATGAATGGGTGAATGAACCAATAAATAAATTGCCTCAAGACTATACAAAGTTTTTAGTATAAAAAATGAGATAAATATTGATTCTTTAGTTGTTTCAGAAAAGAGCATTAGAAGCACTCTGGTGAAAAAAAGAGCTTACTGAACAGTGGGAAAAGGATGATTGTTTACTGAGTACCTACTATGTGTGTGGTTTATTATTAAATATTCAACTGCTGGTTTAATGTTCTCTAACAAAAAATACACAGCAGGGAGACTTTTGAAAACTGCTGAACTAAAAAAATTAAGCATTTCCTATGAAAATACACTTTTTTTAAAGATTTTTATTTATTTATGCATACAAGCTGGGTACAGTTCAGAGACGTGGAAGGTGAGAGGATTCACCAGAGACAGAGTGGGAGCAGAACAGGCAGACTGACTGAAATACACTGCTGAGGGGAGCAGCGGGCAAAGCAGGAGAGGTCTGCTATGCCATGTATGTCCCCTCCCCGGCCGGGGTTCGAACTTGCACTGCTGTGCAGCAGATACTTCACAGTGCAACACTCAACCCGCTGCACCACCAGGGAGGCCCATATAAGTAATATACTTTTTATACTTTAAATATGTACTCAGAACTAATTGGCTATTCTGATAGACCTAAACTTTCAGTCATTTATCAAAACCAACAAAAGCTATAGTTTGAATGATTAATGATTATGGGAACTATTGCTCTACAATTTTCTTCACACATGGAGAGATGCACCACACCTTTGGTGAGATCCTTGTACAAAACAAGGAAACTACAAAAACAAAAACAAAAAATTAGCAACATTAATTTTAAACTTAAGCTAAAGGTACACTATCACTGTGAACTCATATTCCAATTCAAGGAAAGTTTAACTTGTCATATACTAATTGTCCATTAACAAATTGACAACATGGATTAATGATTTCAAAATTAAAAAACATGAATTTAAAGAAAATGTGTAATTTACATAGTTGTACATAGAATGTATTTGAACTATGAAATGAAAGTGAACTCTTCATATTCTATTTCCAGAAACTGAACTTATTAATTTATCCTTTTCAGGTTATGGGGAAACTTACTCTCTAAAGAAAATTTTAAAAGATTAAAGCTAAACATTAAATATCCACTCATTTCCACTCTATTTCAATTACACTGTCTCATCTTGAGACCTTGAAAATTATAATTACTAAGTAGACCAGCTCACATTCACCCCATATAAAATAGGAAGGAAAGTGAAAGAGGAAAATATACATACACAGACACACCAAACAAAGGAGGAAAATGTGACACTGTACCTTCATTTCTTCAAATAGTATGAGGAATAGATGATATTTTCTTAATTTACTATCCCTTCTTCCACTAATTATCCCATGTCCTTTTTTTGTGAAATATATTTCTTATTCAGAATCAACATTCAGTGATTCGTGAAGGTGTCATATTTACTTGGTGTCTTAGTCACCAAAGAGTGAGTAACATAACCAGTAATTTAGTCAAACGTATATAAGCAGAGAAAACAAATGCATACCTAAAAGGCTCATTTATTCTTTGTAAAAACAGTCCCTTCAATAGAATACATCCAGTGTAAGCCATGTTCTGCCAGAATACCATAATCTGTTGGGGCGTCGGCTTTGGTATTTGTGACTGACCACTTGAGCATTAATTGATAGCAATAGCTTAATCATGAAGAGGAATCCATATTCTTAAGCCCTTATGTTGCTCTCTCAGCCACCTTGTTCATGATCCTATTCACAGCCTTGAGAACCAAGAAAGGAAACTAAATTCCTCAGAGCTGGTCATTTCATGCACCAGACTATTCCATGAAGGTTCATTGTAGAGAACATTCATGTGTGACAAAAACATCCACTCATTTCAGAAGACATATTTAAATACCTCTTCTCCGAACATTATTTTCATTTGTCTCATTGATTCTACATAAGCCTCTGATCATCCAATAAAACCACTAATCATTACCTAAGAATCGGTGGAGCTTCAATTCAAAAACAATATCTCTTTATAGATGAACAGCAGATGAACCTCTATTTTGTTTCCCCAATATCCTCAGAGGCAGGAAGGGCACTACTGTGCTGCAGAAGTCTAGTTCTAGCCAGTGTTGAGATATCATGCATGACTATTCAATTGGTCTTTGCGAAAACCCCACAAGGAAATAGTAAAAATAATATATAGGGCCTCCCTGGTGGTGCAGTGGGTTAAGCAACACACCGTGTAGCAAATCGCAGCCACTGCAGTAGGAGTTTGATTGCTGCCACGGGCCAAATGGCGCAGCAGACTCTCTCCTGTTGCTCTCCTCAGCAGTGTATTTCAGTTAATCTGCCTGTTCTGTTCTCCACTCTGTCTCTGGTGAATCCTCTCACCCATACCCCCCACACCTCTGGCCTGTACCCCAGTTCTTGTATGCATAAATAAATAAATCTTTAAAAAAATAATATATATACACCATTGAATACTAGTCAGCTATAAAAAAAAAGATAAACTCTTGCCGGTTGCAACAACGTAGAACTGGAGAGGATTATGCTAAGCGAAGTACGTCGGAAGAAGAAAGACAAATACTGAATATTGTCACTTTTGTGTGGAATACAGAGAAACAACACAGAGTTGGACAAAACCAAACCAATAATCTAGAAATCTGACTATAGAATTAGGCCTTCTGGAAAGGGACTGGGAGTGGAGGAGAGAGAATGTGAAGAAGGGCAAAATGGGCTTTGATGAATAACTATAGGTACCTTGGTATTGGTTGTGGTGTGGTAACATATACCTGAAAGGTGTGTTCTGTACCTCTAAATAATAAACAGTGTTGTAAACCAAAGTTACATCAATAAAAGAAAGGAACTTATATTGTGCTAAAATTCGTAGTTTTTCAAAGAATAGACAATCTATGGTCTATAAGTCTAAACTGTCTTTATTATTTGTACTATCCATCATCAAATATACTATCTTTTAGAACAATTCTCAAAAGAAAGGCATCAAAGTATAAATATGTTCAACTCTCTGCTCCCCCTCAATCCCTTGCCACTGATTATCATTGACCAATTAAATTCAGAAGGCAAGGGAATCTGTTTATTTGTCCATATAGGTGGAGCATGAGGCCCATGGTAAGGCAGAGAATGCAGAAGGTGCTTCTGGACATCCAAAGAGCTGAAGACTATTCTCTAAACTGAATATTCTAGAGTATCCCATTATCAGAGAGGATCTGGAGATTTAATTTGGGGTTCACTACCATATAGGTTGCAAGTGAAGAAATGAAATAGAGATGAGATCAACTTCACATATTAGAAAACTTAATACATTAACTTTTAAAATTACCTAATTATGAATTAGAAATGCAATTCATAAAGTGCTTTACCCAAAGAATAACAGCTAATAAATACTCCAAATGTCTGGACCTAGTCTACTCTTTTTAACTAGTAATCTTGACTAATGATAATATATATTAGCCATCAAACTCACAGATGCAGTCTTTTATGTCATGCATAAGAATTTTTTCCTCTTTATTCTCAGTCTTCATCATTCAGCTTGGACCTTAGTATATGTTCTAGTTTCAAGGATGTCTACATATCTCAGACTTGTCCAATTAGAATATTCCATTACTCTGCAGTTGGTATTGATCCAGGGATTGTTAAATGTTAAACCGTATCAATCACAATAAATGACTGGAAACTTTGGGAAACAGTCTTTCTCCTGTGATTGCTAAGGTTTTAAGACATGAACCTGGAGTTGCTAATGGCCTTTTCTACATCCACTGTAGAAAGTCTAATTAAAACAATACATGCATGAAAAAAAAGAAGAAAGTAGAAGAAAACAATCTCTACAAGCTGAAGTCAGTTAAAACTAGATTTTATAGTTATGAGAAGAAAAATATCCTATCGCATTGATTTCAGTTTGAGTGTTTCTGCCACTTGTAACTTAAAGAGTATCAGCTAATATGTTTAGGTTCACATTCATTAACCTGTAAAATTGATTTCAAAATTTTATTTGAACTTCACCATTAAAGGTCTTCATTCGATCCAAGGATATAAAGTTGCTGTATTTTAAGAGATTGTTATTAATTACTGAGCCCTAGAAGTATGACCCACCATGGGAAAACCACATAAAGTCTGAAACTCAGTGAGAGATCCCTGTTCCTAGGCCCTTTCTTTCAGGCAGATTTAATAATAAAAAGTTAAAAGGTGGAAGGAAAATGTCTTTATAAGTAATATACACTTTAAATCATTTGGCTAAACCTCTCCATTTTATTTTCACCCTTCTGTTTTATTTTGGACAGTCATGACTAAGAACAACAAAGCTTAAATAATACACGGGGAAAAAAAGAACAAAGAAATTTATCATTAAATATTACTTAGAGAATACTTAAAAATTCAAACTAATGGTTCTTCATTTTCCATTTGCTTTTCTGCTTACGAAAATGCAAATGGGACTGAGCTGTTGATACATCAGATTGTATAATTTATTAATTTATATTAGAAATAATTCATTCTATTCAAAACTGAAATACTATGCCTGATACAGCAGTCCTGGTGACAGCAGAATTACTCTAGGTTACAGAAATATCTTTTCAATTTGCAGTGCAAGGTTATTTCAGCATTATAAAAATAGAATTTAATTGAATTTGCGTAGAATTATTTCCAACATATGGATGCGATGAATTCAAGATTTGGAGGAGCTGTGGGGCGGGGGGCAAAACAAATGTTTCTTCAAAGTTGTTTTCTTTCCAACCCTAATAGTACAACATTAAACCTGCCCTCTGCAAATTGTGTCATCTGGTGCTCACCAAAAGAGGCCCCTTTACTCTGTGGCTGCCATTGGTCCAGGACAGGGCTGGCCTTCTCCCCTTCATGCCAATTTTCTGGTCTAAGTGCACGTGCTCTGAGGCGTATAAACTGCTTTACTCCCCTTATTAAGATGTTGACATAAGTGTCCCCAGAGTAGTAAAGAAAGACTTCAAAACTGAAATGAATCACTGTTGGGGTTTAATGTTCTTGTCATGTAAGGCTTCTTCTTTTCTTCTCTTTCTTCTTTTTTTTCCCTTTTCTTTTTATTTTAATAAAGACTACAACAGCAGGGGATATACAGACTCTGAAATCGCTAGAAAATGAAATGTTTCCGCAGCACTGAGATGCATTTAGTGCTAACACAGAAATTTAGGTCCTTCTATTGTTCTTTTGTAAAGAGGAGTTTAAAAAAAAAACATACAAATGAAATAGAAATAATTCCAGGGTAATGGGCTTGCTCTATGCTTCCAACATGCTGCTTTCGTCATTTTCAGGATGTTTGGTAAGAAAAGAAAATGAGGAAAAAAGGAAAGTTTTCTGATTTGAGTCCCATAAACCAAATGATAAACAGAGAAAATGAAATCAATCATTTGTATAATCATTAAAGAGAGTTTCCAAAAAGAGATTTCAGAATCAGTGACACTGACCACCTATTGCTAAATTCATTGTTGACTGTTACTTAGAACTTTTTGTTTTAGGTACTTTTCTTATTTTCTTCTTCTTTGATCTGGCTTTATAATATATGCATATATGTATATATTTACATGCTCATAGAATAGATATATTTCTTTTTTTTCACTCTAAGTTCAGATTACTGATGTTCATTGGTCTGGAAAACACATTCAAAAGAAATTTAAGGTATTTTTATTCAAAAAATAATGAATAGTTTGAAAGATGTGCATTTAAACTTTTAAAACTAAGTTATTCCTTTAATGCCTATATTCTTATTTTCCAAAAGTACTTTATTTGATTTTTTCAGATGATAGCAGGATTATATGAGTACTATAAATGAAACAATATAAAGATAGAGAAATGCAAAAATAATAACTTTGCATATAATCCTATGCTACCCCAGTTTCATCTACCTACCACCATCTTTTCCCACTGAGTTAACCAATATTAACACCCTTGCATCTATCCTTCTGTGCTGCTAAAGTCATTTATCCTATATGGGAATATAAATGGAGATTTGATAGTGATTATTTTTTAGTAAGATGAGTCATATTACATGCATTTTTATAAATCATTCTTTTTATTTAGAAAATAAAAATTCACATTGGATTTTACTTTTAATTAACTTTTTTTATACAATCTTTCAACATAAGTGGAAGCAAAGAGGTTAATATAATGAACAAAAATGAGCCTATCACCCAACTTAAACAATAACCAACTGTAAGATATTATCTTTTTTTCCATTTATTTATTTATGCATACAAGAAATGGGGTACAGGCCAGAGGTGTGGGGGGGGGGTGAGAGGATTCACCACAGAGAGCAGAGAGCAGAACAGGCAGATCAACAGAAGTACACTGCTGAGGGGAGCAGCGGGCACAGCAGGAGAGGTCTACCACGCCATGTGGGTCCCCTCCCTGGCCAGTGCCAGGGATCGAACTCGTGCCGCAGTGGCTGCGGTTTGCTTCATAGTGCGTTGCTTAACCCACTGCGCCACCAGGGAGGCCCAAGATATTATTTTTTTATCTCACCCACCATACTCAATATTTTGAAGGAAATTTAGACATCATATGACAGAATGTCTAAGGTACCTCTAACTAATGAGATTTTAAAAACATAAACATATTTCTAAACAATATAAAAATTTCAGTATCCAAATTTCTGAAGTTTTTCCATGAATTCATTCTCTATCTTATTAGTTTCTTTGTCTAAATTAGGATCCAAAAAAAAGACCCAAACATCTGCAATAGATCAATATGTTCCTTAAGTCGTTTTTAATCTATTGTCTTCCCTTCTCCCTCCATCTCTAGCTCTGAAATTTATTTTTTTTAAATGATTGTCCTACAGTTTATTACAATATGAACTTTTCTATAAGCAGTATCACATTAAGTAGGGCTGTGTATTTCCCCTGGAAGTTATGTCTAGTCATCTCTTTTTGTTATTTTAGCAGACAGTAAATGATTACTGCCTATTCCATTAATTCATTAATGATTGCAAAATTGTTATAGTCTAATCATCTCATTTCCTTTTCAGTCATTACCTGGAGTAATTTTGTAAAAGTAAAAGTCAACATCATCAACAAAGTGAAAAGATGACATACTGAATCAGAGAAAATATTTGCCAAAAAAATCTTGATCATGTAGAACATTTAGATCTATGCAAAACATATAAAGAACTCATACAACTCAATTACACAAAACAGTTTGAATTAAATAAGAATCATATGATCATATCAATGAATACAAACAAAAATTATAATCCATTCATGATTAAGAAAAATATCTCAACAAATTGAGTTTAGAAAGAACAAACCTCACCATGATAAAGAGCATATATGGCAAGCCCACAGCCAGCATCATACTCAATGGTAAAAAGCTAAACACTTTTCTTCCAACATCAGGAACAAGACAAGGATGCTGACTCTTATCATTTCAATTCAACATCATACTGGGAGTCCTGGTCAGAATAGTTAGGTCATAAAAAGAAATAAACAGCATCTAAATTAGAAAAGAATTAAAATTGTGTCTATTTGCAGATCACATGACCTTATATATACAGAAAACCCTAAAGATGTCACCAAAAACTGTATGATTCTGACACCAATTGTGAAGTGTTTTTTCCTACACCACTAAGTAACTAGCTCAATTTCGAGACTATCTATCTGGGAATAGCATCAGCTCTCACAGTTAATAGGTTCAGCCCTACAAAATAACTCCTAAACCACTCCAGACACAAATCTCAAGTCCAGGTTGTCACCAAAGCGTCTCTGACTGACGAACATTTTTAAAGGTCCCAACAACTCCTCCTTGAGTCCTACTAATTTCCTAAAGCAGCTCATAGAAATCAAAGAAAGATTATACCAGCTTATGATAAAAGGTTGGAATAAATGCATAAGGTAATTAATCTGAGAATAAACATGAAATTTCCATTCTCTCTACCACACCTTAACCTCCATATGTGTATTGACCCAGAAGTTCTCCAGACACTATCATTTTGGGGTTTAATGGCCATTGGCAATTGACTCAACCACCAGCCCTTCTCATCTCCATGGAGAGCTAGAAATGAGAGTGAAATTTCCAAGCCTATAGTCACATGATTGATTTCCCCAGCATTAGTTTGTCTTTAGGTGATTTTCTGTCAGCTCATTAACATAAACTCTAGTATGGTTGAAAGAGGTTTGTTAAGAATATAAAGTCAGCTTTAATATTCTCATCACTTAGGAAATACCAAGGATTTTAGTATTTCTGTACCAAGAATGAGGACAAAGACCTATATATTTCTTACTATAACTTATAAGCACAATTGTTAAAGCTAATAAAAAAATTAAATAAAGTTGAAGGATATAAAATCAATATACAAAAATCAGTTGCATTTTTATACAGTAAACAACAAGCTAACAGAAAAAAAATTAAGAAAACAGTCCCTTTTATAGTAGCACCAAAAACAATAAAATACCTAGAAATAAACTAAATGAAGGAGATAAAAAAATCTACACAGTGAAAACTATAAAATATTAATAATAAAAGAAATTGAAGATATAAGTAAATGAATTAATATTACATGTTCACAAATTGAAAGAATTAATAGTATTAAAATGTCTGTACTATCCAAAGCAATCTAAAAATTCCAAAGGCATTCTTCAGAAAAATAGAAAAAAATCCTAAAATGTATATGGAACTACAAAAATCTCCAAATAATTAAGACCACCTTAAGGAAACTGATTATAAGGTTGTAGTAATCACAACAGTATGGTCTTGGCATAAAAATGGACACATAGATCTGTAGAACAGAATATAGAGTCCAGAAATAAACCTATGCATACATGGTCAATTAATTTTTGACAATGAAACCAAGAATATATATTGGGAGAAAGATAGTCTTGTCAATAAATAGTATCAGAGAAACTGGGTAGACATAAGCAAAGGGATGAAACTGGACCACTTTCTTATATAAAATACAAAAAGTAACTCAAAATGTCTTAAACTCCTAGAAGAAAATATAGGGAATAAGCTCTTTGACATTGATCTTGGCAATGGTTTTTTGGACTTGGCAACAAATGGTGGGAATGTAAATTGGCACAGTCACTAAGGAAAATAGTATAGAGTTTCCTAAAGAAATTTAAAAAGCCACCATATGATCTAGCAATGCCACTTCTGAATATATAGCCAAAGGAAACAAAATTACTATCTTGAAGAGGTATCTGTGTTTATCGCAGTGTTATTCACAATAGCCAAGGTATAGAGACAACCTCAGTGTCCATCAACAGATGAGTAGACAAAGAAAACATGGGCGAGAGAGAGAGAGGGAGTGAGGGTGGAAGTGAGGTGTGGATGATTAGATAGAGCTATCTACACACACTGTGGAATATTATATTTCTCAGTCTTTTAAAAAAGGGAAATCCTGCTATTTGTGACAATATGGATGAATCTAGAGGGCATTATACTAAATGAAGAAAGCTAGATATTAAGTCAGACTAAAGCCACATTGTATCCGTTATATATGGAATCTTTAAAAGATGTGCATGCTCACAGAAATAAAGTTCAATTACAGTTACCAAGGGAAGAGAGATAAGGGAATAGGGAGAATCTGATAAATAGGACCAAACCTTTAGTTGTAAAATGAATCAGTTCTGAGGATATAGTGACTATAGTTGATAATACTATACTCCTTTTCCATCAGTTTTATTGATATATAACGTGTTAGTTTAAATTGTACAACATAATGATATCTATATATATATATAATTAAATGATCACCACAATAAATTTAGTTAACATCCCTCACCCCATATAGTTGCATGTTTTTGTCTTGTGATGAGAACTTTAAGGTCTACTCTCTTAGCAACTTGCAAGTATACACAGGGTATTGTTAGTTATAGTCACTATACTGTATATTACATCCCCATGGCTTATTATCTTATTTTTACATGGCACAAAGGAAATGTGGACACCAGGGCTAACAAGGAGTAGGTTTAATACACTAGTGTTGACTCAGCAAATTCACATCCCAAGGCTGAGCCCCCTTTGTAGGAAGTCAGGTGTTTATATCCATTTTCAATTTCTACGAGGTTCTGGGGGGGTTTGCATTGGCAGCTATACATGGTCAGATATGACATGGCTACACACCGAGAGATGAGTCATATAATTTCATACCAAGGAGTGAGTAAAGGGTCAGTAGTCATGGGGACCCCCCCACCGCCGTTCCATTCTGCCTCATGGTGGTACATGGTCTAACATGAAGCAAGAATAATATCAGGGACTAAGTTGCATTCCAAGAACTGAGCCAAAGGTCGTCACTAAGATCCCCAGGCTGCTTATCTCAGGTCGCCATGCTTTTACTGGAAGTTTGTTCCTTTTGATCCCTTTCACCCATCTCACCCACCCTCACTTCTTATCTTTAACAACCACCCATCTGTTCTCTACATTTGCGAGTTTGATTTTCTTATCCCATATATAATTGATATCACGCAGTACTTGTCTTTCTCAGATAATACTGTATTCTATAAATGAAGTTTACTAGTAGAGTAGAATATAGTCTTATCTCCCGAAAGGTGAAGGATGTGTTAATTCAATATTAAGAATTTTTTCACTATGCACACATACATCACATCATCACTGTGTGTACTTTATTATAATGTTTTTTATTAAAAATTAAAATGTAGTTCTATAAATAGGAAAAAACTATGGTAGAAGCATTCTTTCAAACTTCTAAAGGAAAACTATTTCTCACCTACCTAGAACTCTAAGCCGAGGTGACTACAGACTGAGTAATAGACTAATGAAGACATTTTTCAAAAAATTTCAAAATTAAAAATGTTTTACCTATCTCTGAAAACTCCTAGAGGATACACTCCAGAAAAATGAGGTTGTAAACTAAGAAAAAGGAAGAAAGAGAATACAGGACACAGGCAAGGGCACACTTAAGGAAGGTAGAGAAATTAGCAAGACAAAGATGGAGACCCAGGAAGTCAAACAGACTTACAGAGGCTCTGGCAGGAATTTTTTTCAATAAGATAAAAATGAGAGAATTGTTAATTAGTCTGAAGATTCTCAGAGTACAATTCACATCCTCGTGCCCTTCCTGTGTCACTCACTCGTCTAGATCAGGTTATTAATTCCCTGTACCATGAAATTTAGATAAATGACTGGCACTGGAGTCAAATTATTAGTAAGAGCAAAGAAAATGAAAAGCCAAATCCAAGATGATTACATCCAGAGAAAACAAAACGCACAGACAGGGAAACTAAGAATAACTCGGTACATGTCTCAACTATGAATAGCATTTAAATTTATGTTGTCATGATCATACTGAATAGTAATGCAAAAGAAATTGAGAAGAAACGATGTGAAGACTATGTGTAATGAGAGTAGGAGGACAAAGATAGTTAAACATTCATCATCTGTAGAAGGATACAGGCAACACCTAAGTTACACAATAGAAATAGCAAGAAAATCATGGCATTGGAGAGATGGAAGTGAATTTAAAAATCCCCTAAGAGAAAGGGAGCTGCTGTGTTTTCATTACACAACGTGCACACTATCTAGGTTTTTACATTATATATATGCACAATTACAATAAAGTAAAAGAAAATAAAAGCACTTTCATGGTAATAGGGTTACTAGAATTGTGATTTTCCTAATGTGATAAAGGCCATTTCTTGAAAACTTACTTCTATAATTTATTTCATTATCAAATCTCTTTATTGCTGAAGGAACCTGTGCTGTCTTCATTAGGGCAAATTAATATTAAAATAATTCATCCATTTATTTATTCAATCAATAAATATCTATTGAATCATTTCTGTTTTGATGGCTTTTACAATACCACAGGGAAGCATTAAACCGAAACTCTTTGGCTGCTATAGGAAAATAGCATAAAGGGTACTCAAGGCATAGAAAGGATAGATGCTCCTGGAAGACTCTCAGACAAATTCATAAAGGTATCTTAGCCAGGTCTGAAAGAAGAGATTTGGCGGGGTTTTATTTTATTTTGTAAAGTTTCTAAGTAATTCAATATCATGAGGGTTTTGGAATATATCTCTATGTGGATTCTAGGACACAGGAGAGTGAATAAGATTTTTATATCTGTTGATACAAAATACCACGAGGAATAAACCAAAACTGATATAAAGATTCAGAGTTTCAGGGGTGGGAATAAAGAGAATAGTTCCAGTTGAGGGGCCTGGAGTTTTAGAAATATGAAGTTCAGGAGGTGGGATCTCCTTATCTTCTAAGAAATTCCAGAACATTGTTTCATGTCTTTACTCACTATTCTTTCATTCTTTCAACTGTTGTTTATTGAGCATCAGTTATACACCAGGCACTGGGTTCGATACTGGCTGGATAAATTGTGCTTTAGCAAACAAGAGAACTGAGCACAAAACAAGTTCAAAGAAAAAGGAAGATTCCAACCAGGTAGGTTTATAGGGGGGCACAGAGAGAAGCGAGATAGCACTAAAAGATGAGTCACAAGAATTAAGAAAAAAAGGATAGGCTATTTGATAGTTCTACCCTTCGATTTTTTTTTCCATGCCTTCTAACTTCTAAATAACTCATTACATGATTTGAGAAATTTTTAAAGCACGTTGAAAGAACAATTTGTTCTTAAAATATTCAGAAACAGGGCAGCTTCTCTTGGCTCTGTTGTTGAGCACCTGTCACCCAGAATGGTGCTAAACAGATCACCTCGTTGCACCAAGAATAGAAAAGAAACTTCCCAGAGCACTAGCCAGTGGGTGATTGTGATATTCTGCCCTGCTGAGGATGCCTTCCTTCTTGCAGAGAACAGAATGGAAAGTGCCACATTTCAAGGTTCCTCTGCATTGCAGATTGTATCAGCACAGTCAAGCATCATGAAAGGAAGCTTCTGCAGTGACAGATAGGGTAGGGATCCAAAAGAGACTATGTACCCTAGGTGTGTGGAAGCTAAGCTATACCATCAAGGTGTCGGTAATTACACCCTATAATTATGCAACAACACAATCACTTAGTCACACATTTCTCTGAAAGAATTCCCACCTAAGCAAAGAATGACTGTACTCTATTTCTTTTTATGGCTGAATAATAATCAGTTGTAAGGCTATACCACATTTTGTCTACCCATTCACCTGACAATGAGCATTTGGGCTGTTTCTACCATAACTGTTGTGAATGGTGCTGGGAACAGTCGTGTATAGGTTTCCCTAGAGACGCAGGCAGGTAGGTGTAGGCCAAGGACCAGGGGAAGTGGGAATGGAGAGTGGCTGATTACATTGACTGCATTTCTCCTGGGGTAGAAACAAATTTAAGAAACTGACAGTGTAAGTATACTTAATGCAACTGAGTGGTGTGCTTTAAAAATAACTGTTTTATGTATTTATCACATCAAAAATGAAGGAACAGCTCACATTTTCATCTCTCTATGAGAAATCCCATTTCCCTTCTTGCTCCTACCAACTCTCACTTGCTTAGGCAAATTCCTCTTCCCTATCTTTACTAAAATAAACCTTTGACTCTGAGAAATGCTGCTAAAATTAACAAGAATGTGTGCAACGCATCCTACTTCTGGCAAAGTTTAGTTGCCGCCTTGGATAGTCTGCAGAAACTCACCTGAAAAAACTTTTCAATTCCATCCATAATCTCCAGGTCTGGGCTTTTCTTGTCTCCTCACTTTAACTGCTGAAAAATCTTTCAAAGTTTCTATTTTCTATTGTCCTAACTTATAGATAACTGCAATCTCAATTGAGTTTATTCCCTACATTTGATTCCACACACAGACACACACACACACACAGAGCACTTGGAGCCCCTCATGTTATCCTTCTTCCTTGCTTCTCAAAGAGGAAGTTATCTACATAGCTGTTACTAGACCCGCACACCTTCTTCAAGATGAACACCGAAGCAGAAAGAGCAGAGGCAAGATTCCTAGGGGTGAGTGATTTCTTTTTTTTTTTTCTTTTTTTAAAGATTGATTTATTTATGCATACATGAGCTGGGGTGCAGGCCAGAGTCACGGAAGGTGAGAGGATTCACCAGAGAAAGAGTGGGGAGCAGAACAGAGAGATCTACCAAAATACACTGCTTGGGGGAACAGGGAGCAAGGCAGGAGAGGTCTGCTGCCTCTTGTGGGCCCCCTCCTTGGCCAGTGATCAAACTCATGCTGCTGTGCAGCGGATGCTTCACCATGTGGCACTCAATCGCTGCGCCATCAGGGAGGCCCAGGGGTGAGTGATTTATAGCATGTTTTCAGTAGATGCAGAAAAAAGAAATCCAGTTTTCCTCCATTATTAGACATTAGGGAGCTGGACTCAGTCCCACCCCCACCATCACTTCTATTTTTCTTGAGAAAAGTGACAATGAAACTACTCTGCTTGGTCTCTATATCTCCATTTCTGCCCTTTTCACCCGATTGGGTGAGACTTATCTTGTTTCTAAGAAGAAATGTGATTTTTTTTAACGCTATGGGCAATACTTTTCACTGTACTAGTAATTAAATAGAACACAACCAGTGATAAAAATTACAGAAAGATTGTTAGGAACTTAATATGAATGAATAGATGATTTGCACATTGGTAAAATAAAGTTAAAATGACTCTCCTTCGTAGGTTTGCAAGACAAAAATAAATTGTAAAGCAGCAATAAATACTTATGTTTTTTGCATGGGAGAGGAAAGGTGACTAGCCATTGTTCTATAAATTCATAGGGTCTGCAGGTTGGTCCTACTGGTATAGAAGTTTATGAAAAGGAAATTAAGTGATTGGAATCCTCAAAACAGAATTATTTTCACTTATTTCAAGGAAAATCTCGAAACACCACTTGATGCAGATTTTGCTTAGTTATTCACTTTAATTATTAGAGTGAAAGTTTTTATTTACCACCTATCCTATTAAAAATTCAGTTGCAGTCTTTTCTTTTTGTCTCCCTTCCTCCTAAAGTGACTTCTTTTGTCCTTAATGGAAGATACCAAAAATATATTCCTGACTCAATGTTGACTTACAGACATTTTTAGACAAGTTTGTTTTGTATCACAGGAAACTCCTTAGAAACTTACCTACAAGCTGAATGACTCACCATTTTCATCTTCTTCAAATAAAATTTTTAAAAAATAACAGTTTTATTGAAATATAATCCACATGCTGCATAACTCATGTATTTAAAATATACACTTTAAAAGATATTTAAATTTAGTGTATTTGCAGATATTTGCTATATTCACCATCACCAAAATAAATTTAGAACATCTTTGTCACCTCAAAAGAAACCCTATACCCATTAGATACCACTCTCCAGCCCCTAGCCTGCTCCTGGCAACCGCTAGTCTCCTTTTTTTCTGTCTCTATAGATTTGCCTATTCTAGATATTTCATATAAATAGAATCATGCAACATGTGGTCTTTTGTGTCTAGTTTATTTCACCTTGTATGAGGTTATATATTTACCCAGGTCCCAATGTGTAATATTTTTATCCAGGTTATAGTAGGTATCAGTAAAGTCTTATTTATGACCAACTAGTGTTGTATAGTTATGCCACATTGATTAATCCACTCATCAGCTGAAAAGCAGTTGGATTATTTCCACTTTTGGAAATTATGCATAATGATGCACTGGAGATTTATATACAAGTTTTATTATGGCCATTTTTTTTTCTCTTGGGCTCACACACACACACACACACACACACAATTGTACTCAATAAAGACTAGACTTGAATCTAAATTACCTGGGTAGATATTTTGCTTAAGTAAGTGGGTAAGGAAAAATAATCCAAGAAGGGCATTAAAGAACAAATGGATAGAATTTAGTTCACTGATTTCCCAGTTTCCAAATCCTTCTATAATAATACCATCTAAAATCATAAAAATCTAAGAACTATAACTTCATATTTAGGAAACTTATAAGCCAGTTAAGTTCAAAATCTTGTCAGCTGTTTGTGGAAGTCCAAGCAGGAATTAGGAACCATGGTTTTATGGACACTGCTTTTTTGTGTCACCTGTATTGTGTTAGTGTACTCTGTGATCTAGGTGGCATCTAATTAGAAAATTTTAAATTAGCAAATTTCCTATTTTAAAAATTTAGAATTGGCTGGGATTTTCTTTATTTTACCAGGAAGAAAAGCATCAATCTATTAGTAAAAGATAACACTTAGAGGGCATTTACTACATATCTTATACCAAGAAAAAGGTTTTACCCAAATATTTGATTTTGAAAACAACCTCACTTTTTAACTGAAACACTAAGGCCCAAATATATGATGATGCAGGGCTTAAAGAAGAAAGCTGAAGTCAAAAGCATCTCACTCTACAAGATTTGGATCTTAAGTGTTCTGCTCTCCTAATAGCATACTCTGTCTACTCTCCCTGTCCTCCCACTCCCAACTGCTGTTTTCACAGGGTGTGTTTTAAACAACTTACAAATGGAACATTTGTAAATTGGGAATGTCTTATCTACAAATATATAATTGTGCTTAAGCAAAAATATGAAATCATTTTCAGATAAAATCACATGTTTCCTTCTCTAAAATGTCAACACAAGTAAAATACTCTTCATCTCTAAAGTCAAATAGGCAAATGTTTTTGGCACTCTGGTGCCAACCCCAATCAGTTATAATGGCTTCTGAGGTATCATGGTAATGAGGATTCTGAAGTCTTGACCAGCTTCAGAAGATTGCAGGGATCACTCTGTAAACATCTACTGGTGAGAACGGAGCATACCAGACATGCCTGCCTTTTCTGAGTGTTTTAAAAATTCTCACGTCAAATTAAGGACAGTCAAATGTAGTTTTGTGTGTGTTCATGCTTAATGTTAGTCTTTCTGTAAGTATGTCCACTTGTTTTTTTTTTTACTTAAATAAGATTCTATTGAATTTTCATGTGGGGTATATTATAGCTAAATAAGAAAAAACCATGAAAAAAATCTGGAAATAAATATTATATTAGATAGTAATTCTTTCAAGAGAAGTTTCAAATATTCTCCTCAATGCTAAGAATAACAACAACCAATTTAATGAAGTTTAGCTTGGAGTCCAAAGGAAGTTTATGAATTAGTACAGTCATCAAAATTATCAAATCCAGGGGCCTCCCTGGTGGCACAGTGGGTTGGGCAATGCACTGTGAAGCAAAGCTCAGCCACCGCAGCACGAGTTCAATCCCTGCTGCCAGCGGGGGAGGTGACCCACATGGTGTAGCAAACCTCTCCTGCCTCGCCGGCTGCTCCCCTCAGCAGTGTATTTCAATAGATCCATCTGTTCTGCTCCCCACTCTCTCTCTGGTGAACCTCTCACCCCCCACATCTCTGGCCTATGCCCCAATTCTTGCATGCATAAATAAATAAATCCTTTTAAAAAATTTCAAATCTAAATTGGAACATATAATCCCATAATGATTCTTTAAATGAATGACTAAGTTTATTGGTACAAAGGAATATTATTAAATGGTATTTGAGGATGATTTAAATAAGTCACACCTATATTGAAGTCATGTTATGAACATAATCAAATATATTCAGAAATGATGCTTAAAAATGCAGGACTATCATTTTAAACAGTAGGAAAAGTTTGGAGTTGACTGTTTCTGATTTCTTAACTTCGTCAGACCCATTACTTCCCTAAAATTCATTCACTTCCTTTCACTTCTAATTGAAACCCATAGTTAGGAGATCAAATGTACAGCTTAGCTAAAAGCAAACGTTTGTACAAGAAGGAGCTAATATTCTTCAGAGCAGAATTCTTTTCCAGTTCTGAGAGCTCAATTTCTAGAGGCTTAAGGAAGCCATTTCCTGAATTAACAGTAAGTTCAGGGTCATTCTCATCAGGACCCTAGGTTCTCACCCTTCTGAGTTTCTGAAATCCCCCTTCTTCAGATCATCTGCTTATGCTCGGAGGTATTTTAATTTTAGTTTTAGCTCTAGTTTCAGTTTTCACTGGTGACTAGGCAATCTGTTAATTTCATGAGTAGTCTAGCAATTCTTCACTAGAGTATGAATTCCTCTAAATTCCAGGTCCATTGTCCTTGCCTATGACCTTTAGCCCCAGTTTAAGACTTTTCCCATAGTTGCCTGCTTTTAGCTTCAGGACACTCTGCTAAACCCAAAACTACAAAGACTTTCTCACTTTGGCAGCTCTTGTCAGTCTTGCCCTGATGTCTGTTTTTCTCTTTTCCCACAATAGATGTAAGTCAGTGCCAGTAAACTGACCTAAGTTGAACCTCAAGGTAAACCAACTACCTTAATTTTAATGTACAATAGCAATCCTTTTATTTTATCATATGTTCTTGCCTCTTTCTACCTTGTTAGATAGATATTTATACTTAAAGGTAAGATCAGGATCTACTCTTGAATTTTTTTCCCTCCTATTCTTTGATCCTATATAGAAATCATAATGCTGGACTTGTGACGTCACTCTCAATTGCTTCCAGACAGCTTCTCAAGCTGATCAAAAAGAAGGTGAAGCCAATATATATGAGTAAAAAAGATCTTCAAACAGAGAGATAGTTCAGACAAAAAAAAAGAGTATAATAATAATGTTATGAATACAAAACAACTATAGGTAAAGTAAATTGCCTTTTCTCTCTGTCTTAAAGCCTTTGATCAATTGTGCCAATGTATGAAAATTTGAACTTCCAAGAGGCTTGGCAGTTTTCTAAACCCAAACATCAAAAGCTTTGCTTCCATTAGAAAAATTTAAACCCATGATACTTTGAATGGATTTGAAATTCTCTAAAATGAGCTCTAATAATAACCTTTACAAACAGAAAGGAAAAGAACAGTAGGTTATGTGGCTTCGTGCTACCATTTTCTCTGGTACATTAGTTTTCCAAAGATGGCATTTTGGCTTGTACCAAATAAAAGGCCAAAGGTTACCAAATGCAAGCCCAGGGAAGCCAGAAGAGAGAACAACTATTACAATGGAGGGGGAAATCCAAGCTGTCAGCTCTGAATGGATAGAAATAGCATGTGTGAAATTGACAACCAGCAGCAGCATGGCACCTTAAGAAGAGCCAGGAAATGAACTCTACCAGCACTCTTATTTACTGTATTAGAGCTGCAACTCCTTAGAAGTTTATTTAAGATTCATAGAAAAAAAAAGTCTGGATTTTTGATAACTTGGATAATATTCAGTCATCGTTTGGAAAGCAATTTACACAAAATTTCAGAGTGAATATGGTAAAAACAATGTTTCAGAGAAAATCATGTATAATAAAAATCACCTATTATTCAACTTTCTGAAAGGCACTGTCAAAAATTGCTTTTTTTCTCCCCTTACACACACTTTTTTACCAACTTGTATAATTTTGATTTCTAGCTTTTTGTTTATTATGTCATAAATATTCTTCCATGCCATGAAAATGTCGTCAAAACCGTTGTTAATGATTATACTACACTCTGTCATAGGGATATACAGATTTAATTTACTTAACTATAATTAACTTCTAACTCATTTCCTTTGTCCTATTCCAATATAGATTCCACTGAGCTACTAGGGTGACCTTTTAAAACTACAGTTGATGGGCCTCCCCTGGTGGCGCAGTGGGTTAAGCAGCGCACTATGAAGCAAACCGCAGCCACTTGCACCATGAGTTCGATCCCTGCTGCCGGCCAGGGAGGGGGACCCACATGGTGCGGCAGACCTCTCCTGCTGTGCCCGCTGCTCCCCTCAGCAGTGTACTTCTGTNNATCTGCCTGTTCTGCTCCCCGCTCTCTGTGGTGAATCCTCTCGCCCCCCGACACATCTGGTCTGTGCCCCAGTGCTTGTATGCATAAATAAATAAATCTTTAAAAAAAAAAAAAAATAAATAAATAAAAAAACTACAGTTGATGTTACTCTTCTCTTTCAAGTCATTCAATTAATTATCATTGCTCTCAGAAAATATCACCATCCTTATCAGACTTTTTAGGTCTTTTGTATAAAGACCTAAAGAAGCAGACTTTCATGTACTTGTTACAACATCAGTATTCCATGGGGACTTAGAAATACAGAATCTCTACCTCTACCAGACCTACTGAATCAGAATGTGCATTTTTACAACATTGTGGGTGAGCCCTGTGAACATTAGAATTGAGAAGCACTGGTCTGAATAGTCTGGGTCTCTAGCCTCTGGTCTTGCCTCTCTGGGACCAAACCCCTCAAAGCTCCTCAGATCCAGAACTCTTTGCCCCACGGTCTTCAGACCTGCATATAGACTGAATGTGTGCCTCACAAAACCCATATGGTGGAGCCCAAACCCCTAATGTGATGGTATTTAGAGATGGTATCTTTGGGAGGTAATTAGCTTTAGACAAATTCATGAGGTTGTGACTTTCCTAATGGGATTAGTGCTCTTATAAAGAGATGCCAGAAATCTTTCCACTGCCTACCCTCTCTCTGTCTCTGTCTTTCTGTCTCTGTCTCTATCTGTCTCTCTCCCCTCTCCTCCTATGTCAGAACATAAAGTACGTAGCCATCTACAAGCCAAAAAGAGAATCCTTCCAGAACCCTACCATATGGCACCATGATCTCAGATTTCTAACTGCCCAAAATGTGAGAAAATAAATTTCTTTGGTTTAATCTACAAAGTCTGTGGTATTTTCTTATGGCAGCCTGACAATACAGGCCGCATACAGCAGGTATGCAGTGCAGTCTGCCTAGAAATGTCATGATTCTTACCAAGTTAACTTCCACTTTATCTTCAGAGCCCAGTGTAAAAGGTGGAAAGTGTATCAATTATCCTGAATATATAAAGAACTCTTACAACTCAACAACAAAAAAATCAACTTAATTTCGAAATGGGCATGGATAGACATTTCCCCCAAAAAGATCTAAAACTAGCAGACAAATATATTAAAAGATGCTCAATGTCACTAGCTATCACAGAAATGAAAATCAAAACCATAGTGACACACCACTTAACACCATTGGGATGGCTAAAATTAAATATATATCTATATATATATATAGATATAAATAAAACAAGCAGTGTGAAGATGTAGGCAAAATGGTATCCTCACCTACTGCTTGTGAGAATGTAAGATGGAACAGCCACTGTGGAAAAAGTTTTGTTGTTCTTCAATAATTTAAACATGGAATTGCTATAGAACCTACCAATATCACTCTTAGATACAGACACTAGAAAAATATATGAAAACATATGCCCCCAGAAGAACTTATATACAAATGTTCACAGAGTATTATACATAATAAACTAGAGGTGTGAATGACCCAAATGTCCATGAACTGATAGATGGATAAGTAAAATGTGGTATATCCATATAGTATATTAATTTAACTTAAAAAGAAACAACTATTGACACATGCCACAACCTGAATGAATTTGTAAAACATGTGAAATGAAGTAAGTCAGATAGAAAAGACCATTTATATATGATTTCCTTTATATGAAATAACAAGAATAGGCAAATCTAGAAACAGAAAGCAGATTAATGATTGCCAGGGGCTGTAGAGAGGAAGGAAATGAGATTGACTGCTTCATGGCTTTAGGGTTACCTTTGGGCTGATGAAAATTTTCTGGAACTAGAGAGTGATGGTGAATGTGAACATTATGAATATAGCAAGTGAGACACATTGTACAGTTTAGGGTGATTAAAATGGAAAATTTTGTTATGTACTTTATATCAAAATAATTTTTCTATGTGTATAATTCTAAAATTTTTAAAGGGGGGAAAAGCAGAAGAAAAGAAACAAGCAGGAAGACAAACAGAAACAAATGCTTAAGTAAGATGAAAGGACAAGCAGGAAGACAAACAGAAACAAATGCTTAAAGAAGATGAAAGGACTCTAAGAAAATGTATTCTTTGACTACAGAATCCAACCATCCTCAATTTTTAAAAATATTTATTTATTTATACATGCAAGAACTGGAGTACAGTCCAGAGGTGTGGGGTGGGAGCAGTGAGAGTATTCACTAGAGACAGAGTGGGGGCAGAACAGGCAGATTGACTGAAACACACTGCTGAGGGGAACAGCCGGCGAGACATGAGAGGTCTACTGTGCCATGTGGGTCCCCTCCCTGGCCGGGGATCAAATTGTGCTGTAGTGGCCTCAGATAGCTTCACAGTGCTGTGACTTAACCCCTTGAGCCACCAGGAGGCCTTGTCAATTTTTTTTTTTTTTTTTGACAATTCAGTATTAGATGCTACTGAAAATCACTTCCTTGCATTTTCCAAGTCAAAAAGAAGTGTTTCTTCTTTCTAGACACAAACTTGCTGTTTATATCCTTCCTCCTTTAAAAGCTTTCATTTTCTGCCTTCAATCATCCAGTTGTATTTTTTTACTCCTTACCTTTCTCTTGAGCACAGAGATAGATATTTCCATCTCTTTCACCATACCTCCTACTTCACATCTTCATAATTCCTCAATGAAAACATCCCTCATCTGTTGCTCCTCCCTTTTACACTTTTGGCCAGTCTGAATTTATAGAATCAAAATCCAGGAGATGTGCATGGGTTATTGAAGCCACACACCGTCCAGTGCAGTACCAGTTCTGAAAGGTTGCAATCATCTTTCACTCAGTGCTTTCCTCAGCCACTAAATTTGTGTTGATCTTTCCTTCCATGGTCTTTGTATCCACCTGCACTTTTACATCCCCACTGCCAACTTCCCAGTTCAGGTTTTCAACATCTCCCACCTCAATGGCTGTGGTGGCCTCCTTGCAGGTCTCCATAAATCCATCCTACACAGCGTGGCCCAGGTAGCATGCCCAAAACCATAGCATGTTTGCCTAGAAAGGATTTGGGAAATCGTAAAATCCATTGTACCGAACAGAGAGAGAATGTGAGAGCCAGCAGGACCCTCTGCAAGTCGACTTTTAGGATATGGGAAAAGAAGCAATAACGGATGCATTTAAGATCATCCTGACCCCACAGACTAAATAGGGCCAATCTCATGCCTGATGGAACTATCAGAGTGATGGTCCCACAGAATCACACAATAGAGAGCCTGAGTACAACTTCTGTGTGAGGTTTGAAGAATGTCCTGAACTGGGTACTATTTATACCCCTCCCTGCACCATAGGAATCTACAATATCAGTACAAAGGAAATATGGATTTTACGGAAAATGAAAACTCTCAGATAGTGTGGGGGATTTTGGGAACCACACTTTGTTAGGAGGCAGATCCCAGTGGAGAGTCCTTCAATGCCACAGGGCTAGTAGGAGCCTGCCAAGTGGACCTTGTATGTCACATCGTGACATTATCACTTGGCATATGGGGGAACCACAGTCTCTAGGGTCGCTGAAACAATGGGTCACTGAGCTGAGGTCAAATTAAGATTGCCTGGACCCCAAATTAGTGCTCATTTCCCTTTTGATGCTGCCTCATATCAATCTCTCCTAGATAGGCAGGTACTCCCAGTAGGGTAATATTGAAAAATATCAAAACAGCTATGTTTTCCACAATGTTCTGCCTTCCATGAACTCCACTCCTGCCAACCCCAGGGGTTGAGACCTGTTGAGGGGTGCCACACTTTGAGCTCATGGTCCTCACAGAACCCCTGGAGGTGGGTGTCATGGCTATTCTTTTCCACATGCACAGAGGAGCTGAAATGTGTAACATCTGTCCTGAACTCACTGTCTTAATAGAAGACACAATGACAGAATATTAAGTCATTGTATCATTAGGTGAAATAATAAAAGTATGAATCATGTGAGTAAGCAGTAAAAAAAAGTGTGATCATCTCTCTCTGTGAGAGTAAAAAGGGTTCTCTGAAGTAACACCTGAGCACAATTTTCCAAGATAAATAAAAATTCCACAGAAAGACAATGGAAAGACCTATATGTTCTGAACAGTGTCAGTCTTTTAACACTGGACCTCATGCCTGGTTTGTTGGAAGACAGTGCTTGTTGCTCTCAACACATGATTCTTTACAGAAGCATTGAGTCAGTCTGTGCAAAAATCCTCCATGTTCTTCATCTTTATCTTTAATTTCTAGGAAAGTGTTTAAAATCAGAGCAAAAAGAATAAAGTGTCTAACATAGCAGCCATCACATCCAAGTTAGGCAAATGTGCACAGTTCCTCGAGATTCTGCAATGGGGCTCTGTTGTCCTGGCATGAATTATTTCTTCTCTCCTATTATCATGAACCTCCAAATCCAATCCAAGCCTCTGTTCTAAGTCTCCTTGCTTGGCCAGTTCAGTGGCCATGATCCCTGACCAAGCATGATAACAATCCACTTGAATTCTGATCACTCTCCTTTTCTCTTTCCCTCCTTCCCTGTTCCCCTTTTCTCTGCCTGCTCTTGCTTGTGCCTCCACTCCCTCAATCTCCTCCCCTTTATTGACTCTTCCAATATGCCCTCTTCTTTGACTGCAAAAGGCCTTGTTCTGCATTAGGCAAGCACAAAGAGACCCAAATTCAGACTTTGGTATCTCCATATGTGATTACATTTACAGATTCAGAAGTTCTCCAAAAGAATTGAAAAAAGATGTTTGTCATTCATTTGAAATGTGTGCTCTCTTTCTGGTCATGCTCTGTATTGTGTACTAGGGATTACTATTTTTGATAAATCTTATAATCAATCATAGTATGAATGGCACAATTATATTGTATTATGTATTTGTGGGTTACAAGTCCAAAGTTTCAAATGTCAATATATACCACTTTCAACTTAGGCCACAAAAATGTATTGCTTTAGTGCCCTCATTTTTTTAAGTATGCAGGAAACTTACTTCCAACCTTATACTCTCCTTTGAAATATTATCCCAACAGGGGTCTTCATATTTGGTCCCTAAAAATCACTGCAGAGCTAGGAATGAAATAAGGAAACAAAGAGGGGTGGGAGAATGCATTAGTTTTTAAAGGAATATGTAAAGAAGTAGGAACTTACTGGATCATCACAAATTAGATGTGTTGCTTTAGGTTAATTTACATCTTTAATCTTTAAAAATAATACAAAAAACATAGTGCCCAACTTACTTTGCATTCCCGGTGTCTGGAAACCTAAGAAAAATTTTTCCAAATGATACAGTGTTTTAAGCGTGGTTATCTTTAAAGCAAGTATCAGAAAGCTAATTGATCTTGTAAAAATTAGTGCATAGAAACCCTGTTTAAATGAGTCATGAAGATTAGAAGTGAATCTAGTAATCAGTGTAGTCAGCAAACGACAGGGCCCAGCAAGACTTGAATCTCCAAGAGGAAGGGATGATGTTTCCCTGACCCAGTGGGACAAAGGAGGAGGTCTCTTCACCCAACAGCTCCTCCAAAGGCTACTTAAGAGGTGTTGGCTTTGGACCACGATAAGTACAAGTGATTGTCACCATGAGACACCACTTAACCACACTTCCTTTTTGTTGTTTCTGAATAAACCCATTTGGTTGGTGGAGTAACTGATGGCTTTTATTTTGAAGTCAACAATCTGTAGTGTAACTAAATTTTGCAATACTGAGGAATGTCACTCCCTAGCTTAGGAAAAGGTCAACTCTACGTAATGTTTTGGAACAGGCAAAAACTTTATTTGACCTTCCCACCCTTTCTGTCTTCCCTGACATTCCTCCCACACCACCCTCCATGCAAACTCCAGTATCCTCATATTGAGTTGGCAAATTTCTTCTCTGAAGAATAAAGGCAGGTGGGTTTTGTTTTTAAAATTACACCTAGCAAACCAGATAACCTTTACTGAGGAATTTCAAACAAGAGATTGGTCAACAGGTTGAGAGTTCTCTTTTAGGATCAGTTCCCCTAAAATTCCACTTTTACTTTTCAGATTATATGTAGTTCTGAAGTTTTCACAGTAGTTCTGGGAGCTAGCCAAGCCACTTTACAAAGGACATCAAAGTGAGGGGAAGCATCAGGTTAATTTCAGACACCAATGCTCCTAAGTTAAAGCAATTGTTTAAGCTATTTTCTTCACTTCTCATAAATGAATGAATGAAATTCTATTTTGAGTTCGATATTATACTGGGTTCAAATACAATAAAAAGCAAATGCTTGACTGACACTTCTAAAAGATGATAAGAAGATAGGAATTTTTTCTATCATTCGATATCACTGACGTGGAATTTTCTACCAGCAGATACCTAAAACAAATTTTCCTTGACTTCAGTTCTTTCTGTTTATTTAATTTTAAAATATACCTTCGAAATGTACCCCAAATTCATCCACCTTTCTTTCCAGAAAATATCTCACTAATGACTGTATAGACAAATGCTAAATTATGTCTTTCTAAATCCTTTGAATCTTTTGGAAATACGCTCAGATATATTTTCTCTAGGAAAGTCTTTAAGTCAATAAAGGAGACTGAGATGAATAAATAGTAGATATTTTCTACCAGTCAGGAAGCTAAGTCAACTTTCTAGGTGGCTGAGATAGCAGAACAATAAAGGTGGAATTTTCCTTTTTAACGCACTTTGAGAAATAATTTTAAAATATAGTTATGGGGGCCTCCCTGGTGGCGCAGGGGTTAAGATGCTTCATACTTCTTAAACACAGAGAGAAGCACAAAGGCAAGGAGACTGTAGCAGAACAACACTTTCAATAAGTGATTTTACCACCTCAAGATTCTTTTAAGTAGGAATTAGAGAGTTGAAATAACAGCAAATTTATTAGTAATAGATACCCTGAAAGTACAAGTTCAAATTCAGGATCTGCTCTTACTGGATATTTAAACTTGAGTTAAGCACTTTGTATTTCTAAATCTCAGTTCTCTTGTCTGTAAAATATAGATGATAGTAAGAACCTCCTATTTGTAGTATTGTGCTAATTAAATTAACCTGGATAAAAACATTAAAAAATTACAACTGATAGTGTTTCAATGCTATTTATTAGATTTTAAAAAATATTATTATGGCAAGAGTTTGAAAGAAGAAACAATCCTTTTAATGGTATAAGTCAGGGGGAGAAAAGCATGATTAAAGAGCAGTATCTTTAAAAGACATGTCAATGCCTGAGGGTTTACATTTTCAGGAAGAAATTCAGTACATCTTTAAAATACAAAATAAATCCTTTCAGAGAAGAGATTTTTTTAAATCTTATTTTCAAAATAAATAAGAAACATTGTAATGAAACTGAGTTGTATTGCTTTATAGCTTCTGGCAATACTACTGCAACTGATGACATGAGAGGCAATTAAATCATTGAACAGAAATCTGCATTGATGAAAAGCAGAGAGGAAATAAAGAATTGCAACTTTAGTTTCTGACATACTCACACTTGAAATCAAAGCTTTTGGTAAGTTATATCAGAATGAGATGTCTAGCATAGGAAAGCGTTAACACTGTAGTTTAAGAGTGTCCCATTTAAAAAAAAAAAAAAAAAAAGGTTTGTGGGGAAATACTTGACAAATTTACCTTACAATCAACTGCAAAAATAGTGTGACTATTCTTTTGACAGTCTTCCTAGGAAACTTAGCTGATGTGCAAGAAATCATGATTGTCAAAATAATAAGGAAATTCTGTTTTACAACTATCAAGAGGAAAAGAAATGGAATATTCTATTTTAAACAGTAGTGCTTTTTGCACAATTTAATGTGTGATGACTAACACTAACATAAGGATAGCTTGATAATGTCAATATGATGGATAGCTTTTTAAAAGAACCAAACAAAATCCAGAACAGCCTATTGAATAAGCAACCAAAGATTGCTGTTCATTTGAAGAACTATATATTCATAAAAATAAATATTTCTATTAACATCTGTAGGAGCTAGTTTCTGGTAAAGACTGTAATAATAAAAAGTATGATGTACAGCTGTTTTCCATCTGTTACTCAGAAACTTTTACACAAGTACTTACTTCCCGGTAATGTTAAGAGAGTACTAAAACCATATTACCTAACTTAAAATGCAAAAGGCAAGTATTTCAAGGGATTCTATTCTCTGCTTTAAAAAAAAAAAAAGATGTATTTATTTATGCATACAGGAACTGGGGTACAGGCCAGAGGTGGGGGGGGGGTGAGAGGAATCACCAGAGACAGAGTGGGAAGCAGAACAGGCAGATTGAATGAAACACACTACTGAGGGGAGCAGCCAGAGAAACAGGAGAGTTCTGCTGCATCATGTGGGTCAGCACCCTACCTCCTTGCGCCACCAGGAAGGCCTCTCTATTCTTTTTTAATAGCTATATCCTTGGCAGATCAGCCACATCTCAGAAGAAAGGGTCTTCAAGTTAACTGCTTAATCTCCTTAGAAAACCTGAGCTGTGTTAAGAAGTAGTACTTATAAATTCCACCAAGGCAAGCAACCACTATAACTGGAAACTTTTTTTTTTTTAAACTGAAAGGTTTTATTTTATGGGTAGCAATTAAAATGGTGGAAGATGTTCTACTTCTCACAGTAATTCTATAACTGGAAACTTTTAATAAAGACCTATCATATAAGCGCACTGTGCTATGTTCCAGAGAGGGGATTGTGAAGATGAGTAAGATAGCTATTGTTCCTAAAGAAGTTGTGAGTTTAAGATGGATTGACTTGTGTTCCACAGAGGGAGAAACTTTCCCCACAAACACACACCAATTTTGGCAAATAACAGGATTTTATTTATTTTTGTTTTATAGATTTACTTCTACCTTTTATCTATTGATACTTTTCTGTCATGTGCTATTTTGTTGGTTCAGTGATTATTGTTTTATCACTAATTGTTTTATTTATTCAACTTGTGAAGGGCTTCACATTTAAAATTTTTGAAATAAATGTCCAAAAAACCCACAGTGAACTCTGCTTTTTAGAACATGGTATTCTATTGAGACATACTGATTAAGCATCAGTATATCTTAGGCAAATAGCCACAGCATATTCCCAGTTTTCTTAGGACCATAACAAGGAAAATTTTAAGTTCAGGGTCTGATGTCTATTTCTTCCAAAATCATCAGAGCATCGTTCTCATTGGGATATGCCAAAATTTCTAGGCATGGATATGAAAGTAAGAAGGGCAAGATGTGTTCAATGGACCTATCCTGGAGCTTGGTGACCTGAGATAAGCAGCCTGGGGAGTCTTAGTAGCAATCTTTTGCTCCATTCCTGGTATGCAAATTAGTCCCTGGTATGACGATTGCTTCATGTTAGACCATGTACCACCATGAGGCAGAATGGACCTTAGGGGTCCCATGACTATTGACCCTTCACTCGCTCTTTGGTATGCAAGTTGGTATGTACACCTGCCTGTGCAAACCCACCCAGAACCCTGTAGAAACCGAAAGCATATAAAACAGAACTACTCCAATTGAAAAGGATCTCTGCAATTCTTAATTTTGTTTTTAGTAAAAGTGTAGGTTGCTGTTGGAAGAAAAAATATGTGAAGCAATACCTTGAATCTTAGAGTTTATTCCCAGTTCTTCCGATAACTTCTTATATGTCACCTTATCCTCCCTGCTCCTCACTTATGTCTAAAATAAGGGGATCTAATTCTATTACATTCTTTGGACATAAGTGATTCCCATCACTGCATTCAGTTTTCTTCCTTCATTCACACTATTTAACTTACCTGGAGAATATCCATACTACAAATGAAAAATAGTGATTTCACCCATTAGGTATAGAATCCACTCGGTCCCAAATAGCCACAGGTGGATCCAATAAAAACTCAAGTTCTTGCTTCCAAAATTCACATTTTTCTCTATCATTCATACTTTCTAATATAATCTATTATAAATGTAATTATCTCCTCAAATGAGAACCACTACCCAATGCTCCCAAATCTTAATGTTCACAAATAGGGATTTAAAATAGAATTTTAAAACATTCACTCTCCTTAGCTTCCCTGGTTAAGTCTCAGCAGTATTAAGAATTGCAGTCACTGCAGCACGACTTGGATCCACAGCCAGGGAGGTGACCCACATGATGCAGCAGACCTGCTGCTGCCCTCAGCAGTGTGTTTCAGTCAGTCTGCCTGATCTGCTCCCCACTCTGTCTCTGGTGAATCCTCTCACCCCCTCACCTCTGGCCTGTACCCCAGTTCTTGTATGCATAAATAAATAAAGAAATCTTTTCTTAAAAGACTGAAAAAAAATCTTTCACTCTCCTGTTTTCCACATTTTATTGAATTCAGTATCTTGCATTAAATTATTCCGTTTGTGGGTCACTGTTTTTCACTAAGTGGTTTAGGATCCCACCTTATCCTTCCAAAAGTACTTATCATGGAGCTACATACCAATTTTTAGCACCCTTGGGTGCATGCTCCCTGGAGGGACCTCTGCTTCAGTGATAAGACAACTTGTCTGGTATGAAAGACCCACTGGCTCCAGTGTCACCCCCCAAACAGCTGTGTAATCATTAGAAACAGGAGCGCGCCTGCTCTCTATTGCATAGCATCTGACTTTGTTTAGCAAGCAATAATTCCCTCTCTCTTTCTCAGGCCTCTTTGGTTCCATGTGAATATGAAGGAAAATAAGTGAATGAATGAAGTGTAAGAATGACCCAAATTGCAAGACTTATTGCGCATGCACAGACACATCTGAAGCTGCCCAAATCAGACCACCCTGAGATTCTCAGAACTGATCGCCTCAAGATGCCCTGCTCTGGCATGCAGAGTATTTTGAATACAGAGCAATGAAATCCCTTGAGGCTGATGAGAAGCTTCTGCCTTTGCCAAATATTTCGCTTTTCCCTAATCAAAGGCGAGATCGTCATGTCTTAAGTCTCTGCCCTTTTCCTAATTGGAGAAACAATCTCTGCTCTCCCTTTTATGACCTAGAGGAATGTAGTTTGAGGATGGTCTCACTCAGTTGGAGGTTTATCGGTGCACATATTCACTCAAAGAATAGCATCTTGATTCACAGAATAAGGATGAAGTAACCGTTTCTTATCTGACATGTGACATCCTCCTCCACACCCCTGCCATCCCTCATGTGTCTAAATGTAGGACAGATATACCCAGATATACTCCCATTATTCCTTAGAATATACAACTATGTAAATTGTCCATATAGATATTACACAATTGATTTTCTTTTGCTGCCCATTTGTTGCTATTTCAATTACTCATCTAGATGAAGAAGAAGCCAGATTTCCTTTGCCCTTCAATACTTTGTATGATTGTTATATGTATTTCTAACATTGTGGGACTTTCAATGACATCTGACATTTAGGGAAAAGCCTAAGGGAATGTTATCATCTGTGTAAGACACTTCACAGATTCCCATAACCTATTGGATAAAACATCAGTAATCAGAACTTTTTCTTCTCTAATACTTAGATCACAGGTGACTTCAAAATCCAAAATAAATGCCTTACTTTTAAGAATAAAGCATTCACCAGACTGGGGGAATCATAATCTCAATCACTATTTGTACATCAAGGCAGGTGTTGTTGGAAAATGGTGGGAGAGGAGGTAATATGAAAAGGAGACATCTAATGCAACTATTTTTTACTTACCTCTTAACTAAGCTAATCATGGTCATCACAAAGCTTGGGTTCTAAGCAGTCTTCTTTTTCTTGTAAGTTAGGGATGGTTTACCTCAAAAATAACACTGAATGAAAACTAACTATGTCCAGAGAAGTAAAGTCAACACAAATTATAAGAGTTATGGCTTGCTGAGTTCTCACAAAGTCAAGAAGTTCCAACCCACTCTCCACTGGGCTCATCTGGGTAGTCACAGTGACTTCCTGGGACTCCAGCAACACCAGCAGGCACAGCCCCTGAGGGCAGAGTCATAGTGACAGTGCTTAGGATGCTGCAGTGCCTCCCTCCCCACCCAGGGCCTGGAGCTCTGCTCTCAGCCTCCCTTATCATTTGCTCACAGTAGAGCGCAAGTTGGGATGCGAGGCCAACTGGCAGCACAGAGGGAAAGAACCATGGTGTCCTAAGTGCATTAAATCTTCATATTAGCCCCCTGGCTTGGTAAACTGTTATGCTGACTTTGTTCTCTATTTTTCAAGCATGACAAACAAGTGGTTTTTCTTTTACACTTTAATGATTCTTTAAACAAAAAGGAGTAGTCTAGGGCTTTCTCCAAGACTGATAGGTGTTTCTGTTTAATGAGGTTTTTATTATACTGTATTGGCTTCCCTGAAAAGAAATTACGAGCAGCAAACAGCTGATAATAGAACAAGACTGGAAGAAACAATAACCAAGGGGGGAAAAATTAGTGTGGCAGCAGATGCACACGTTGTAACTCAGGGATTAAATGCTACTTGCATTCTCCCTTGGCCACCATTGTGCCAGTAATAAAGTGGACGTGGCACTTACGTGCTGGTTATGTGTGCGTGAAAGATATGGATATAGATATAGACCCAGCTAACTGCCATCTGTGGAGGAAGAAGGGTGGTGAGCTCGGTCTAGACAAAGATGAGTGAAGCTCAAGAGTGCGGGTTTACAAGGGCTGGTCGGTTACCATGGAAACTAATTGGAGCTAATAAGTAAAGGGACATTTTAACTGTGGGAACAGAATAGGAAGGACTATTTTTCAATATCACCGTTACCTACAATTAATCTTTTCATTTGAGAAGTGTCCGTACTTAATTTCTGTGATGAAACTCTTTCCCTCTGCGCACAAGCTCACCCCGATCAACATTACATTCAAATGCTGAATATCATCTTTTTGAATGTGCAGTATTTTAGGTTAAGATCTTTCAAGACAGAATCAATTTCACTTTTTTTTTTCCTTAAAAAATAAACTGTTTGCAGATGGCAAGGAGAAAGGAAGGGAGGTAATGGAAAATTCTTAACTTTTAAACTGACACTGGAGCCCTGGAGCCGGCTCCAGGGAGGAGAGCTGGGACCTTATCCTGCAGCACCAGCTTCAGGTTTTTGTTTGACTTGATTTTTCCCTAACAAAAGCATTTCAGAGCATCAACAACCGAAAAATGTGTCACTGTGACCTATTCACAACACTTTTGAAAGGTGATGTTTACAGACACTGCACAAAGTAAGATCCTAGCAAATGGACGCTCTCAATGGCTCAACTTGAACTTTTAATTTTGAAGCGAGTATTAAGTAGTGAAAATAGCTGAAGTTATCAATAACTTCACTGACTGAGACTTAATACAAAAATTTACAATTAAGAATGGGATAAAAATGTTTGTGTTCAAAGCACTTTCAACATAATGTGAGTCAGAGACAGGAGCGCTTGAGAAAAGTCTTGGGGGAGTGTTACAAGTGCAGGGTTGATAAAACATGATTCAACACCTTTAAACTTTCTCAGGTTTTACTTTTGTAACTCAATTTACAGTTTAAGAGAATTCAAACTACCTTAATAATGTCTCCAGGGTCTTCAAAATCTATGGAGTTGAGGTAATCCAGATTTCTAGACATGAGTCTGGCTGGATTAACCCCCCCCCCAAAAAAAAAATTAATGAAAAAAAATACCTTGCAATAATTGGCACTATTAAAAACTTTATGATGCCCGAGGGAAGTTTAGCCCCGTGGTGCTATTTTGCCATTGTTGAATGTCTCTGTGCTGATTATGTATCTGGATTCGCTCATCAAGAGTACTGAATACACTATATACTGTGAAATGCACACCTCACAATCTCAGGATAACACACGAATCAAGTGTCCAACCTCTGAATTTTTTCCCCTCCATCCCTATATCCAGTTATAGGAAAAATTCAATCTGAAAATTACAGTTCTCTAATTCAGTAGATTAGAAAATTGCACCAGGGGTGATTTTTAAGTATCTTAATATCACACAAAAATTCAAGTCAGAAGAACTGACATCATGAAAACAAGCTAGTCGTTTTGCAAGATGTTAAAATAAATCTTGTGATACTACTACTGCAAGTATTAGATGTCTGCAAGTATTGCTACATAGATTGATACATTGAGAGATAGGCATCTATCTGTCAATAGCCCAGATTTAAATGCTTTAGACAAATTTAAAGTTTTTAAAATTTCTTCCCCAGCTATTCCTCTCCCAGTTCAAAGATATTCAAAAGATGCAAAAGTTAAATGTTGGCTCCCACAGAAAATATTAAGGGGTTGAGTATCTTTCAAATTCTTCTTTCTCTTTCATATTATCAGAATTCCTTAGAAGTCTGATGGAATTTTTTAAACAGTGAGATTTGTAGCAATTAATTTATTTCCAGATATATCCTTAAAGTATTGTAACAGTAAAGCTATTTTCTGGCTCAGACTGCTATCAAAGTAATTAGTTCTGTAAAATAGTTCATAGAACTTTTTAAAAAGCATATAAGGAGGAGGTATTGAAACGACCAAAAATTGAAAACGTTTCCAAGCAAAATTGTTAATGAGCTGTTTGAGCTATATGGACATTATAAGTGCAATTAACTAGGAGCCAATAAAAATAATCAATGACAGAGTGTAGTCCTCTGGTACCGAGTGCTTTTACAAAGAGATGTCTGTGAAAGTAGCAAGTGATTAAAAAAGCCACCTTTATCTATGTGAGGGTGTGCTACTTACATGAGCAGAAATGAAAATGATTTTCATTGACTATTTCTGAAGTTCAGCCTGTGGCAAACAGTGAAGAGCTGTATGTGGGAATAGAGAAGTTTGCTCTTCGCAGCACCCCCACCCTCTTCCTCTCAGGAATGTTGGAGGCAGCCAGGATCTAATCAAAAGAAGGTAGGAGTTTATAGATTTCAAAATGTAGATGTCACATTTCAGTGCAAACTACTCTATGTTCGTTAACACTTTATCCTTGCATCAAGATAAACCTTTTATCTCCTTCGGGGGCAGGGGGTGCCCCGCTGAGAAGGTTGTCTTCCCTAGTTGACAGGAAAAGATTTTAGTTTTCTATGCATCCTACAGAGATTCCCAATCGTCCCCGGGGAGCAGAAGGAGTTGTGAGAAGTAACGCACAACTGGCCACCAGAATAATTCATTCCCTCCACCTTCTCCTTAGCACCTCCCACTTCTCTTTTTATAGCAGCCCTTTCTCTCTGAAAATCTCAGGTTACTTGACTGGGAGTTCTCAGACCTCCAATTTCAGTCCTGCCCTCAGCCTCTAGTCGGGAAAAGTCACCCAGCCCAGCAATTGGATTGGGCAGCCTGTCTTGACACACCACTGTGCTGAGTGCTTGAGGACGTGTTTCACCAGATGGTTGGGGTTAGTGTGTGTCATCACATTCGAGTGGGGATTAGGAGCAGGAAGGCTGCCTTGCTGGAGCTGTGTGGTCTTCTCCAAGGGAGAGTTACAGGAAAGAAAACTACTTTGCTTTTGGAAGAAGAGGCAGAATTCCCTTTCAGCAGCCACAAGAAAAGCAGTTTTTTCAGGTAAAGTAGAAAAACAATGAATGCTTCTCTCTCTCTCTCTCTCTCTCTCTCTCTCTGTCTGTCTCTCTCTCTCTCTGTCTCTCTCTCTCTGTCTCTGTCTCTCTCTCTCTCTGTCTCTGTCTCTCTCTCTCTCTCTCTCTCTCTCTCTGTCTCTGTCTCTCTCTCTCTCTCTCTCTCTCTCTCTCTCTCTCTCTCTCTCTCTCTCTC
>JAGFMF010011568.1:1235250-1344501 GCA_019455555.1 Galemys pyrenaicus
CTCTCTCTCTCTCTCTCTCTCTCTCTCTCTCTCTCTCTCTCTCTCTCTCTCTCTCTCTCTCTCTCTCTCTCTCTCTCTCTCTCTCTCTCTCTCTCCTCTTCCTCCTCCTCCTCCTCTCCTCCCTCTCCCTCTCTCTTTCCTCCTCTCCTTCTCCCTCTCCCTTTCTCTCTCTTCACTCTCTCCCTCTCTCCCCCTCTCTCTCAGCATAGTTTTGAATGGAATGCTAGCACAGCACACTTGTCAAAGCCAGTTGCTGCTGTCCTATCAATGCTGCTATTGTACGACTGACAGATAACAGAGAGCACAGTGCGGTGCTTGGCTGTCTTTATAGAACTAACACTCCTCCTGCCTTGCTCTTGAAGGTGTAGCTAAGAAAATGTCTTTTGGAGCTGTGTTTGTAGCCTCTAATATCCTGGTTACATGCTCAAAACAGGAGCTATGAAGTATTCATAAAGGATGAATAAGGCCAAGAAAACATTTCTTTTGGCTTCCAAAAATAAAATGCACTTTCAGTCCATTGCATTTAACTATTTGATTTATAAAGACCTTTTTAAAGGTACCTATAGAAGAATTGTTGGCAGAGACAGCAATGCTCTTAACTGACTTTCTCAATGTAGATTAATCCTGATTTATGATGAACCAAAGTGTTTGTTAAAATTTTTGGAGATTGACACTAAAGTTTGAAATGTCCTTGCAAGGAAAGGCTGCCCTCTGCGCAGCTGATAGATGGGTTTTTAAAACAAAAATGCTTAGAGCTAGAAGAAAAGCATAAAAGGAGGAAGTAGGAAAATGCTCTTTAACACAGCTCTCTTGCAGCTGCAGGGGAGCAGATGGAGGTAATTCATTTGCAGATCTGTTTGTGAAAGTTTTACAAGTCATTGAAAACTAAAGTAGCATCTCTGTAATGGATCATTAAAATCACTACTTTTATAGGTTTTAAACAGGCTATCTGAAGTGTTAATTAAATGTAAATAGATTTTCTGGCTGGGTTATAAACAAACATTAAAAAAGGCTTTCATTATAAATTAGTCATTGGAAATTAATGGTCATCCGGTGCCTGAGCAACATAAAATGAGTTGTCATCATAGATGTGAGTAGCCGTTAATGTAACTTCTCTGCTAAAAACACCCCCTGAAATATATTGAACTGAATATAACAATGGAGTTTATATACTATGTTTAATTGGTGCTGTAAAAAAGCCTTTCACATCCATGTCTTATTTTTACAGGGATCAAAAATTAAAGGCTTCACTTCTCAATGTTTGATCATGCTAGGTGAATCAATGAGTTATTTCTTTTGCACCTAACAGACTTATTTCCCTCCATCAATATACACATACCTGTAGTGCTCAAGTGTTCTTGCTCACATTGGACATTTCATGTTTGGTCGTGAAACTCAACACTGCCTCACCCTTTGCAGGTGAGAGAGTCTACGAATAATACTGTATATAAGCAAGCTATTCTGAAATAAGAGCTGTTCAGTTGGTTGAATAACAGGATTTATAGCTAGTCAGTGCTTTGTGATTTTTGTATTCAACTGCATAAAGATGCCTGTAAAATTATGTTTCAAGTTGCAATATATGTTTTTTGTTGTTGTTGCTGTCGTTGTTGTTTGCAACCAGGTTCTAAAATCCCTTTTTTTAAAAAAAGTTCAGACTAAGCCAGTATTTTCGTTTTGTGTTCATCTGTTATTCAGAGTTCTCTGGTTCTCCTCTTAAGTCTCTCCAAAGAGAGAAGACGATCCAGTTAAATGACCAGGCGGTTTTACAACTGAGTTTTGTGCAGTCCCCAGTATTACATAACCAAAATAGGACTAAGTTCATGAGCTGAAATCTTTTGGAATTCCAGTCATTCCATGTAGGCTTTACAGTAGAACTGGGGTTTAAAAAAATCAAGACAGAATGACAAGCCACTGTCTTGAGTTGTGTCAGCTTTAGAACCACACGCACAGTGTGGAGCTGGTACTATGCAAACAATTTTCATCAACGCAAAAATAGTTCAAGAGAAAGTAAAGCTCCAAGATCAGCTTTCCTTCATGAGATGTAGCATGATGGCATCTAACAAAGACAAGTTGCAGCCTCGGGAACACCACAAGCTCAGGTCACTAATGCTGCAGACTGGCCACGGGCTGCCTGCTCAGGATTTTGACAACAGGCGAGAATTTCCTCGCCCCCACTCCACCCCCATGGCAATTGTACACAGAATTAGGCAGGATGGAAACAAGATAGGAAGTGTTGAGAAATAATAAATTCACACCTCGAAAGGGCAAAGTTGTGTATTTTCCCCCCTAATAAGGTTAAAGCAGTGATAATATGAGGTTACTTAGCAAATGTAAAAGGGTTTATCTAAAAGACTGTTCATAGGACAATCCCAGTTTTTTGTCAAAATCGAAATCTACTCTTCCAGATGGTAAACATTCAGAGACATATTTATGGTGACTTCTACATACCTCAGTTTGACATTTGGTTTTTTCTTGACAGCACTGTGCTGGTAACACACATGAAGTTCCCATCAGCATTCTAACAGCTGTAAAAGTGTTTGAGCACACGGGGGATCCCTTCCAGGGAAGTGAAAAATAACAGCAGTGGGGAGATCTCAATTTGCAGTGTCGATGCATCCTGCCTGTTATCTAGGCATGTGGGAAGGTGAGGAATCTTAGAGGAGAAAAGCCCTCTGAAAGCTTGATTTATGAAAGGGACAAGATCCATTTTTATGGTGGAGTGAAAAATGAAATACATTAATCTAACTATTCACTGAGCTCATGGTAGATTATGAGTGGGGACCTTCACCCAAGAACTAAAAGGATTCTACTCTGTTTCCTCCTACGGAAATTTATGTGATCTCAGGCTGACTTTTCTGGCCATTTCTATTGTATAGCAGAAGTTAGTGGCGAATGTGACACTATGCATTTACTTTCTTCATTATATGTCCATATGGGGATGCGTAGGGACTTGGTTCTTTTGTGTTTTTAATTTTTAAATAGGTTTTTAAAAATCCATAAAACAAGATTTTTAACACTGTCTACTGAGATTTCCTCAACCATTGATGTGTGAATGATATCCACCAATGGGTCAAATCAGGACATCTGGTTCTTTTTTCTCAGTGCAATGTTTTTGTGTAGAGGGCATGGAGCAAATTTAAAGGGATTAACATTTTTATGGAGTTGAATGTAAATACATTTATATTTTTATAATCGTTATTAAATGATTATAAGCACATTATAAATACATTATATTTTTATAATCATTATTATTGACTGAGGAAAAAGAAGCTCATGGATGAAATAAAGTCTATAGTCAGATGGTCAATTTATCTTTATTTTAGATTAGATCTATGGGAGTAGTATTTGAAAGAAGATATTTTATAGAAAATTTTTGTCTTGAAATTTGTTCTTATTTAAAATGTATTTTTAAAAGATGTATTTATTTATGCATACTAGAACTGGGGTACAGGTCAGAGGGTTGGTGGCGCTGAGAGGATTCACCAGAGACAGAGTAGGGAACAGAACAGGCAGAATGTCTGAAATGCACTGCTGAAGGGAGCACTGGGCAAGACAAGAGAGGTCACCTCTCTGGACTGAAACCAATTCATGCTGCAGTGACTGTGGATAGTTTCATAGTGCTGTGACTTAACCCCTTGAACCACCAGGGAGGCCCCTTATTTAAAATATTTTTAATTCTATCTCATTTTGTTAGAAGGAGAATTAGTCCATCAACTTTTTCCCCCCTCTCTAATATTCCCCTCACTTCAACTCAAAGCCAATCTGTCATTAAATTCTGTGAGTGCTTCCTTTCAAGTATCTCCCACAGCTGGCCTGTGTCTACTCCTCCATTACAGTGACAGTAACATGCGTGAGTCATTACAATTTTCTTCCTCATTGTTCAACTTTCCTCCATTTCCCACTTGTCTCCATTACTGCAGACTGAATTAAAACATCATTTCCATCAAAGCATATTTGGCACAAGTTTCCAATAGTCTCTCTCATGTAATCCTTAGAGCAACAGAAGTTTACCTTCCCAGCAGTTGAAGTGGCCAGTTCTACCTTCCTCCTTCCTGTTCCCTCCTCTTACCCCTAGCCACTTTAGTTATCTATCTTGTTTGCAAAATGAAAATTTGACATCATGTGTGACCTTCCTTAGGCTCTATGTTTATAAGCCGAGTGGAACATCCTTATAACTTGTATCGTTCCAGCTTAAGTTGCACCTCCTCTAAGAAACCACCCCGACCACATTTCCCAGCAGTGTTTTCCTTCCCTGATGCTTGTTATCTCTGTCACTATCTATGGGTTACATTTAGCACAATTGTTTCATTTTTTATCCTGCTTTTTAATTTGCCTTGTTATCACTTATCTCCTCAGGTAGGGTGAAATCTTCTAAAGCAGGGATTAGTTTGGTCCCCTTTTGTGCCTGACAGAACAATAATAAATGTGTGGTGACTAACTCACAGGAAACTTCAAACAGCTAAGTCACTTTTCCTCCCTAGTTACTCTCCTTTAGAGCTTTCCCACCTCTAAAGTCCTGCGCTTCACCCATGAGAGGAAAGAGAAAACAGTGGTATAATCTTGATTAGTTTTATTTTGTAATAAAGAGGAAAAAGCCACTTAAATGTGAAATTATTGCTAAAAGTTAAGCTATTACATGAAATTCCTCAACTCTTTCAGGTCTCTATAAGTATGGTAGAAATTGCATCAATAAGCTGCTCCTTTACTGTGTAAAAATCTCAAATATGATTTTGGAGGCAGTAGAATATACCATCTTCTGGTTCAGGAAGAACTTTGTTCTACTTTAGGGCCTACTTCTCACTAGCTAGCTACTTGACTACTCTGAGTTACAGTTCCCTCCACTGTAAAATGGAGATAGGAACACTTACTTTGGGGATGCTATAAAGAGAAGGTGGGTAGATGTATACATAAATATACAGTTTCATGAATGTTTTTACTTCTGTTATGAGAATCATTCATTCTAACTATTTATGGTGTATCTTCTTTCAGCTCCTATTTTCTACCACCAAAGATAGGGGGATGGGAAAAGAGAAACTGGAGAAAGTAAGAGGGAAGGAAGAAGGGAGCTGCTTTTGGCATTTAAGGCATTAAGGAGCAACTGAGTTAATGGATGTATAGAGACAATGGTGACAGTTGAATACACTTAGCAGGGAGGAGGGACTCCTAGGACCTGCATTAAAGGATAATAAAGAGCAGGCACTGGGTGGAAGTGCTGGGGGAACAAAGGGCCTGAGCCCTGGACCCCAGCAGGGAGTTGAATTCACCCAAGAGTCATGTGCTCCTCTTCCTTCCTCTTGGCCCACTATTTGGAAAGAAATAGTAACTTGGCAAAACATTTTAGAGAGTCAAGTCAACCTTCCAGAAGTAACTGGGAAAGCAAAAACACCATTTAGACCCAACATGGAGTATGGGCCTTTGTGGTCCTTCCCCTCAAACCAAATTGAACAAAAAATTGGAAGCAATCAGTCTGAGTTCTTGTCTTTACTCTGCACCCATCAGATTTGTTGTCCTTCATCTGTTCTCTTTCAGCAGAAGAGCTATCAGCTAAGAACTTACCTAACAAAGCACCAAATGCCAGCTGTTGATGTGTTGATGTGTTGATTTGGACACTGGTCATTCAATCTCAGTTTTCAGGATCTTGGCTAGATCAAAGAATATTCTTTTCAACCCTGGTCATCTCCTGTGCACCTGTCTCTGACTGGGGCGGGAAGGAAACTGGAACCAGGGGCCTCCCTGGTGGCGCAAGAGGTTAAGTCGCAGCACTGTGAAGCTACCTGCAGCCACTGCAGCATGAGCTCGATCCTCGGCCAGGATGGTGACCCACATGGCACAGCAGACTCTCTTGTCTCACCTGCTGCTTCCCTCAACAGTGTATTTCAGTAGCTCTGCCTGTTCTGTACCCTGCTCTGTCTCTGGTTAATCCTCTCACACACACACCTACCACCACCATTCCCCCCCACCTCTGCCCAATGCCTCAGCTCTTGTATCCATACATAAATAAATAAATCTTAAAAAGAAATTGGAACTGCTCTAGGACAAAGGGCAAGATAGTATTTCTGGATATCCCTCCCTTTTGCAGCAAAAAAAATTTTTTTTTTTTCTAAAAGGAAACATTCACAGTTATGTTGCTGTAGTATCTAATATAGCTTTCTTTACCTTCAAAATATGTGTTCCATGTACCATTGCCTACTAGTATGGCAAGATTTTGTTAACATTTTTGTAAAGGTGGTTTTCCACTTTATTTTCAAAGATAAAATCTAAACAATTTCTACATTTTCTGAAAGGTAAATCTAAGGGACTCGGGCATACCACCGTTTAACTGGAATGAGTGAATTGATATTAATTCACTATACTGAATAAGGTATTTCTGAGTGACAAAAATATCTCCATGGTAAAAAGAAAATATAGCAAAATTAATCTACAGATTTCATGTAATACTAATTTGAGTTTAACACTGGGTTAGATGTTGCTTGTGGGAGCAGAGTTCGAGAACTAGCAAGAGACTGCTTGACTCTGCTTGGATGTAAAATGAAGGCTTTAAAGTTCATCTGGAAAATCAATTCATAAGTAAGTCTAGTCAATTCCATAAGAGAAAATTACCACAGTGAGACATGCACTTTCCTTATCATTATTCCAAGCATACTATAAGCATATTTAGGAATTTTCTATTCCTAAGAAATTGACTTTGATATTGATTTTTATTGTCTTTCATGTGATTTTGCTTTTGTATTATTCTCCTTAATTTTAATGTTTATTCTTTTGTTGGCATTGTCTGAATTTTCAGTTCAGCTAGAAAATACTATTGCTAGAAAATAATATTGTTATTGCTACAATGAACTGAAACCTAGAACTAGGTATTTGGTTACTTTGTTTTATAACTTTTTTTATATTCGAATAGTATATACTAGAGGATGCAAGTTTTGCACTTCATAGAATACATAAAAGTCCTGAAAATAAGTTTTGTCTTTAGAAGTCAGGAATTATCTTCCTGTCTTAATGAAAGAGGTCTCAAAACATACTACTCTAGAGTATTTACATTTTTCTGAGCACTTTCTTAGCAAACCAAACAGAAATCTAAATTACAGAGTTTTGTTTATTATCTAATGTTGTGTTATGGTGTTTTAACTGATAGGCAACACCTGCTATATTAATTTAAACTAAAACTGAAAGTTGCACTCTTATAAGATAGTAACTAAACCAGAGCCATAGTGAGAAAAGATTAATTGCATGCAGAGCAAGCATTTATTGATATGCTAATGTAGAAATGTGCACCTGTGGATATTATCTTCAAACTCACATCACTAATATGGCTTACCACCCAAATCACCTTTTTATAATTTAACATATCCTCTGAAAAGAATTCCTGCCAACTTAAAACCTTTCCCTTAACCTTCACCTGCCAATAATCAATCTTTCCCTGAATAGAATGTCCTAGTAAACAGAAGTGCTTGGCATTGCATCCAGAAATTTCAAGCTTTAAACTTTCATCTACAAGAAGCATCCCAGAAAAGAGAAGCCCTTACAAATCATGTGCTGTTTTTCCTCTTGAGAGCTTCATGCTGCTAAGAGAAAGGAAAGGATTCTGAATAGAGCAGATGAATAGAAGTATAGGGTGTGTATTATTTTGATTTGAGACCACTAGAGTCTTCACATGTGTTAATACCTTTTTTTTTAATATGGCATCTATATTTAGTGAAAAAGATTTGGAAAATATATTCAATATCAAACAGCACATGGAAGAAAGGGAACCTGAGCTGTACAAGACTGCATAATATGGTAAAGAGGTGAATGAGAACAGTGATTCTGCTCTATCATTTACCAACTGTATGAGATCATTTATTTGCTCTTTTTGACTCAGACTCCTGCTTTATAAAATGAGAATACAGGTATCACAAAGGGTTGTTTCAAAGGTTAAATGAGATAATACAGTGAGATGCTGAATGCAGAGCATACAATATAGTAAGTGCTCAAGACATTTGCAGTGTCCCCCCTCCCCCAAGATGATAAACCAACCAGTTGAGCTAAGTCTTGGAGTTACATTGAGTATGTCTTTTTAAAATAAAGACAGTGTCATTGAATAGAGGATTTTCGTAGATGCAATTTCAGAATAAAAGGTAGGGAAACACTAGGCAAAGAGTAGGAGGAAAGGAAGAAGAGAAAGAAAACAAGTGAAAGAGGAAAGAAAGGAGGAAAATGGAGGATGAAGATTATGGTCCCCTATAGCCTGTCCATTGTGCCCTCTTCTATTTTAAGCATATCAGGTCTTATAGCTAAATTAGGCCAGATTCTAGAATGTCAGCAACACATCAGGTAGAGAGGTCGGACTTCATAGTTCAGCAGATCTTCTAAGAAGTTTATGCAGTGGACTTTTTGGAAATGCAGGAAAAGAGAGAGAAAAAGAAGTACAAAGGGAGGGAAGTGGTAGGAAGGGAGGACAAGACCACGGGAGTATTTCACAAGATGACAGTGAGCATGAGGATAGGATGCGTATGAGAAATATTGTGAAGAAACAAATCACAGTAACAAATTGGTGATTAGTGTAGTAGAAGACAAAAGAAAGTGACAAGTCTGACACTGAGATAGCAAGCGCAGGAGACAGGAGTGACAAAGCCACCTAGGCAAAATGGAGGTGATAAAAGTAGGATTCCATCTGCAACATTATATATTTCCAAAGTCACGGTTGTCATTATGGAACAAATGCTTATCTGCTCACTGTAAATTAAATACTATATTTTAGATAACTTATAATATCAACAGGGTAGTTACACGTGAATATGTCTCATGGAACTTAAACTGATAAAATCTAACTTTTAATCAACAGAATGTACATTTTTTTATAAGCCATATTCCTCCTTAGATTAAAAAGGATCTTTTCTCAGATGAAGAAAATGACTGGTCAAATAATAAATCTAATGTTCCTAAACTTTAGGGAAGTTAACGAATTTTCAAGTCAGAACAACAAACTGTCTACAAAATACCTGTAAGTCTCTTCTTTCAACTAAGAAAATGTTGGTGGAGAGGGACATATAATTTAAAGAGAGTCTAGAGGCAAGAAGAGATGAAATATTTAAGTTGTTTTTGCTCATAAACTTCAGATTTTACCTTGGAAGAGATAGATTGACATCCTTTTGAATGGATGAATGTCTCTTTTAAACAAATGATATATTCTCTTCTTCACTCACTACAAAGACAAATCATTCTTAATTTTAAAGTTCAGAAAGTTCCACATCTATGTGCCCTTCCTTCTGTCCCCTCTTACTTTTTCCTTTTATTTACTTCAGTTACATTTCATTTTTTAGATTCAAAATAGGAGATCCCTTCTTTAGTCATATCATTATAGTGAATCAGTGGATAGTTTTCAGGATTAGGTATAATTTTATTAAAATAGAAGATCACATTTGCTACTGTAAATTCTTGTTCTACATGTTGAGGCAGCATGAGTGAAAGGACTACCCTGCTTGAGTCAGCAAGATTTGGAATTAAAATACAGTCCTCTTGCTAGAAGTTTGTGGGAATAGCATTGACCTGTGAAGACTTGACAGCATTTTGGTTCCTCAAAAGAGACTTGGGCTCTGTTCAAGTTGTTAATGAAGACTTTGGCCCATTTTATTTTATTCAACTGAGTTTTCTGAACCGTGTTCTCTGGTTCCTATGAGAGAAATGTCAGTCTGAGTATAGCACCTATAATCTATTTCTCATTTAGCATCGCCATGCATGAAGGTTTAATTGGCATGAGCCACTTTATATTTTGGAAGCTATTAATGGCTAATGATTGAATTGGTAATTCTTCAGACATCTAGTTCAGTGAACCAAAGGGAAAAAATATAATACACGAGATGTTATCTGTAGCAACCACAAAAGTTGGTTTCCACTGCCAAACTTAATTTAAGATCTCATCATTTGGTACCTAGGTCAATGGACTAATGATCTTGCATGGAGATGTAGGTTTAGAAAATGAACTGATATTCCCAAATTTCTTAATTTTAGCTTCAGTTCAGTTTTAATTCATAATTCTATCCTACATGTCCAGCTTTCAGACTAGTTTCAGTGGTAAAAAAACTTCTTGAATTGGAGAAGTGTGTCTTATAAAAAAAGAAATATGAATAGAGGGGAAGATCCAGGCAGTCAAATCATACTGACTGTCAAGAGAATCATATTTTTTGCCACAAAAATAAGACCAAAAAACATAAAATAACCTACATGAAAAACTTCATTTACAGAATTGTTATTCTCACGCCGTTCTGCTCCAAAAATAGTAATACACAAATCTACTGTTATAGTCAAGCCCTACAACACTCTGGAAAATGCAACAGGGGGTGTTCCTGCAATTACTTGACCATAGTCATAACCCTTCATATGTCATGTTAGGCAAATAAAATGCATAGTTTGTCACTTCCTTGAAAAATTTTCAGTATTTAAGCAACAATTAAGCACATGTTACTAGCAATGACATAAACTTTGGTGAATAATGACTGTATTATTACAACCAGGGAAAAGAGGCAGGGTAGTACAATAGTGAAAAACTTGAGACAACTGAATTCTGGAACATGGCTACCATTAATAGTGTTATATTAAGCAAACTAACTTCTCAGGGAGCTAACCACCACCTTTTTGCCTTTATTTTTCATTTCCTCCATCTAATTTACACTATTCTCCTCTGCTGGCAAACAGCATTGCCTTATCACAAACCTAAATAAATAAAGCATTTTCCTCAAAACTAAAAAGCATAATGGAGAGAAAGAGACGCACTTTAATCCAGTTCTGTATCACTTCATGTTCCTAAATTGAGTTTTACAACATCTCTCTCTAATTCCCACTCTTTTACATGCCACAGTCAAACTAATCTTCCTTTAGCACTGTCTTTGTCATGATACTGCATTATTCCAAAACATCCCTCTCCCAATATTCTACATGCGGTATCTGGTCTAAATAAAATGCCAGCATTTGAGGGCCTGCACAATCTTTTCCCCTATGACCATCCCTTTTCCCCTATGCTCTTTCCTCTCTTTACTAAGCTAGTCCAGCACTCTTGGAATTACATCATTTACTCTACTACTGCAAATTTTCTCTACTATTTTTGAACTCGGACTGCCCTGCCATTGTGACTCTAAATGTTCAAGTCCCATCTATCCTTGAAGAAAAATTACCCCCATGTCCTCCTTGGAAGTTTCTTTTTCTAACTATGCTGACAATCAATAATTTCCTTCCTATAGGTGCTTTCTTATCACTTCAAATATTCTTATAATTCTACCTATTATTTAGGTAGAATTTTGTGTTTATTGCTGTACCTCACAATTGTTTAGTTTTGCCTCCTTTCTGCTATATTATTGGAATCATTAAGGCAGAAGTTGAGTCTTAAACTTCTGCATCTGTCAAGCATAACTGCAAGGTGGTTATCAAGTAGAGTCTTCATTACACATTCATAGTCAGAATGGTCAAGGACAACTGGGATAGAAAATTGCATTTTAGTCATAGAAAAATTGTAGAAATTAATCAGCAGCAAATCCGTTGCTACACTAGGAAATTATTTTGAAAATGTGGAAGGCACTATCTCATGTACCAGTTCTTAGACTTAATTTTTCACCCATCTTCTGCTTCATCACTCTCCAGGTCTGCCTTTGAGTCAGCTGGATTTCATCCAGAAACAGATTTGAAAAGACAATAGGTCAACTAGAATTCTTTATCTTCCTTGATTAGATATGAAATCTTTTTTTTTAAAGATTTATTTCTTTATGCATACAAGAACTGGGGTACAGGCCAGAGGTGTGGGGGGTGAGAGGATTCACCAGAAACAGAGTGGGGGAACAGAACAGGCAGATCAACCAAAACACACTGCTGAAGGGAGCAGCGGGCAAGGCAGGAGAGGTCTGCTGCACTATGTGGGTCACCCCACCCTGGCCGGCGGCAGGGATTGAACTCGTGCTGCAGTGGCTGCAATTTGCTTCACAGTGCGTTGCTTAACCCACTGCGCCACCAGGGAGGCCCAGATATGAAATCTTATAGCTGGGTTCACTCATATGACAACTGCTTAGGATTCTGTTATTTACTTTCTCTTGAGAGCTAAACTGAAAAATTATGGTAATTTTGATTTTAAGGACTAATAAAATTATGATTAGAATGGAATTTCAGGGACAGTGCCAGATATAGACCTGTTCTGCCTGAATGAATATATTCACTATCTGTTGTATAACATAAATTAAATGCCCTATAAACTTCATATTAAATCATTGGGGCATTTTTGTAGTGAGATTTGATTGTGAAAAATCTTTGGAATTGCATTCTCACTTGTCAGACAATTAGCAAGATGAGAGACTTTACTTAGAAGAAAGGGAAAATTGTCACATTTTGTTACAGCTATTGGCTTATATTTATTATAGTTTTCTTTAAAAATTTAGAATTTAGGTTAGATGTTCCAAGAGAGGCATGTGAAATATAATAGGAACACAGAGTGTTAAAGGTATACCTCAGACAATATCTAAGTAAAATTTCATATCTGAGGAAACTGAGACCAGGGGATGTTCCAAGACCTGTCTAAAATCACAAAGCTCATCTTATCAGAGAGTTCTATCAAGCAGGCTTTCTCAAAAAGTGCAAGTCAGTGAAATTTTACCAGGACTAAAGAGAGTTCATATGTCATCTGTACACTAGGACCTAATGGAAACATGAAGACATGAGCCCAGCTCCTTTGTTGACCACGATCTTCTTGCTGAGCACATGATGAGTAATCAGAGAATTCCTGTAACTGGAACAAATATCAGAAAAAACATACATTGTTCAGATGTATTCTTCATGGAAAATCCATCCCAATGAAAATATTCAAACACTGTTGCTATGGATGATCTGAAAGTATGTGTAGCCTTATTACAGAGAACATTCTTTGTAAAGGCATTTTTTTTTTTAACCTATGCCAAAAGAATGCTGTCCAAGTGATGATGCCAATATTATCCACCACTCCTTAACATTTTTTCTTGAGCTAAATTACTGGAACTTTTAAACTTTGGGTAAGCAAAGCGAATATACCATTTCTGCACACCAGAAAACTAAGTCTGATACGAGACAATTGTAAGCCTAAAAAAATAGCGAGTGGAGTGATCATTTGGAAGTCTTCGAACTCCTGTTTTGCTGTTTTATGCTTCAGGAGATTCAAACTATATCATGTTTATTCAGATTTAGAGAAACCTGTGCTTCAAACAGTTATTCAGTGATATCATCTCAATGAGAAATAAGCAATTGAAGTACTTCCTCCACTGCTGGAATTTTCCCAATAGAAATGTAACAGCAGTATTCCTCAGGGCTTAATAAATTATACTAGTGTTCTTACCATTTTATATCTTTATAATTTATATTAAAAGTGGATTTATTTGCAAAGGAAGTAAAAATCAGTCATTATTACACTTATAAGTGTATTTCCTAATCATTAACTTGCTTTTTTCATTTTTGCAGTATAAAGAATAACAATTTCATAATTCAAAAATAAAAGATTAACTTAGAATACTTAAGTGTGGTTTTGACTTTTTAAAAAATAGTTTTGTTTTTAAAACATCTGCTCGATTTCCTTTTTTGTTGTTGTAAGTATCTAAAGGTAGCCAATATGATTTCAGAGCAATGAAAGCTATTTGTCACAGGAAAAAGTATTTTCAGTCATATTTTTAAGTTATTAGTCAAATTTCAATCTACTGGAGATTGATTGCAAACCGGGTTAGAATTATGAGGAAATCAGGGTTGCCAGTATCACAACTTCTGATGAAAGGGAAAATTCTGTTGAGAATGTGAACATAATGTGGAAGAATAATTATCTGTTTTTTATATAGCTAAACCTTTTTATACTAAGTGCCCAAGAAGAGTCCTAGGAAAAATTATTCTTCAGTCCAAAAAAGTACCTAATTCATACTATTTTCAAGTTTATACATTGAATAAGTCTGCATTGAAGTATACACTGAACTTTCCTATTCCCTATATGTTTCTAAGTTGTTGTCTATAATAAAAATAAAGTGTGTCATTTTCAGTATTCAAATGGAGGACTAGAAGAAGTCAAGATGAACTCTTACTAACCTCTTTACATCTCTCTTATCTGTCACTAAGCAATAACTGCCCTTCAGTTTCTGTCAACTTTTCTCAAACATGTTTATAATCGCCACCAAAAAGACCACATGAAATGGCAAACTGTTAAAATAAAAAATAGCACAAAAAAGGATGCAAGCCCTTGCAGGAGACCTATAACAAAAATTATGACACATAGGATGAACGCATCTTTCTTGTGTCTCCTTCCACCACAGACACTTAAACTGGTGCTAATCTTCGACTGGTTCTTCACATGGACAATGGGCTTCCTTAGTTTGTGCTCTACTATAATTTGTAAGTCTTCTGAAGTTTTATGTTATTCGACTTTTCCCAAGAAATACACATCCTTTAACTTTATAGAACAATCCATGAATTCCAAAGTGCTTTCAAATATTTCATTTGATTTTGACACCAATTATACAGCAGCTCACACAGCTCAGTACCTTGTACCCCTTTAAAAAAATGACTGAAATTTACTTAGGGATATAAGACCATGATGTGTGCAACTGACTTTAATTAAGTTCAAGAAAAATATGTGTATAGTTATAAATACATATATGTTAGAAAGAAGGAGAACAACTGATGATAAAAGAATGAGGCAGATTGTTAACAACTGATGAAGCTGAGTAAATGGCAGGCAAGATTTTTTTCCTCTTATTTTTATAACTTTAAGTTATTTCAACTTGCCAAACCTCAGCTTTTATAATTACATTCAAATGCAAAATTTTTGTTACTGATGCAGAGACACAGTGGAGTTAACTTACATATGCTAATAGAAATGACTAGAGGTAAAGACTTTCTTCAGGAAGTCTGTGTTTATTTATGTCATTAGTGTGCTAATCATTAATAGCTATTAAATGGCAGTCATACACTGTAGGCAGATATTTGAACCCTAAAATTCCAGGAGCAGGACTCTTTCCCATACGTCTTGATATTCCAAGGCATTTTCATATCCCTAGTGACCATATTTAAACCTTCATGACTAGTGTTGGATTTAGCAAAAATAAATAAATAAATAGATAATGTCCCTTGAAGAAAAAGGCAAATGACTCAGCAAGATGTATGTTTTTTTTATTAATAATATATGTAATAACAGCTAAGAGATATTAAGTTCCAATCTATAGTGTGCAGGTAGGTACTTTATATATATTATTTAATTTGACTTCCTCAACATTTCTATGACATGGAATTCTCCTGTGTCCATCTCACAAACAAGGAACCATCTGAGAACTTGACCAACTTGACCCACGTTGCAGAGCTAAGGGTGCCAAGGCAGGACCTCCACCAGGTGATCTGACTCCAAGACCCCTACCCTTAATAATATAACCCTTACTCCACATTTTCCACATATCCAGTAATTTTAAAATTCTGAAATTACCATAATACTTTCCAAGAATGTAGTTTGTTCTGGAACAAGCAGGTTCCACATCTTATTTGCATGAATAGCAGCCCTTGGCACACATTAAGCATTCAGTAACTGTTCATTAAGTGAAGCTTGGAGTTCTCTGTTAAAACAATTTTAAGGTGCCATGATCTAAATACTTAAACACAAGGCCCCGATACCAAGTTGGTTCAATTCACCAAACCATAGCAATAAAAAAAGCAAGCAGTTTCAAAGCCAGAAGAATAAACAAATTTCACTTGCAAAAATGTAACACTGTCTAGGAAATTTGAACTGCCCTGTGAATAATCTGACAAATGCGACTGGATAACCTCTTGTAGATTATATTCTCCTACTCATGTGACTGTTTCCTTTGCAATAATTATTCTGTATATAAAGAGGTGAATACAGTTCATCCTTTCACAGGTGTCTGCTGACCAATGAAACAGAAAGGGACCAATTAGGGAAGATGTGAGCTTAAGATAAGTGCCCACATACAAGGAATATACTTTCCACCACTTTTCTTCAAGCCCGTTCTTCTGGCCATCACTTTTGGGTTGTTTCCCCCCAGAGTTTCTGATAATATTCATTTGTACACATTTTCCCTCGAACAAGAATGGTTAGTTAGGTTAAGTGCAAAGGTAGAGGATCATTTTTGACACCTCCTTCCCCCTTTAAACAGCCTTTGCCCTACCCCTGTATTTCAGCACAGCACACTGACACCTTAAGTGCACAGCTTAACTTCCCAGCAATATAAAGAAATTTCAGGGTAAAAATTGCATTCATGGAAGACAATCACACACATCAGGTCTCAGGTTACTTAGCTTGGCACCAGTTTAAAGCATTAAAGCAATTCCTTTCAGGCACTGGCTGTTATCACTCCCTTTGCTGTCCATCACCCTTGCTTCAGGCTCTGGCTCTTTGCCTCTGGTTCTTCTTCCTTAATGCACCTGCCAGCTCCAGACATGGCACTTGCAGATTCTGCAGAACAGGGCTTTTTTCCAGTCTTGGTCTCAGCACATCCTCTACCAGTATCTGTCAGAGTGCAACCTCTGCTGTCGGCTGCGTCCAGGCCATATTCCCCATACTCTTGCTCTCTCTCCATTTTCCCTGTCCAGTCTACTGATGCTTCACCCAGTTCCTGTCCTCTGCCCTCTGTTTTACCTTTGGGGTTTTTTTATTCACTTGCTTGCAAGAAAGATTAGAGGGTATAAAGTTGTACTCTCAAAATTAAGTAGCTATGTAAACAAATGACAAATCTACAAAGTTTGATTTTAAAAAAAGATTGGAGAGGACGAACTCGATTTGGCACAAATCAGATTTCTTGGATGATGTAGCCTCTATTCATTTCTGTCTCTAATCCACCGTTACCTAGCCAACGCTTTCTCAGGATTTCTAACACCAATCCCAACACTTGGAGTTTACCTGATCCCCAGAATAGCTCTTCCCCAGGCTCAAGTCACCCCTGACACTCTCAGGTTATTATTAGTGATTATCAATCACCATCTTTTAAACAAATTGCTATTTTTTTTTTGCTCCGTTGCATCTTTTAATATAATATTTAAAACACAGAAACTTAAGCTGTCCAGGATCACCCCTCATCTAATGCTCACTGGAAAAAAGGGGCTGTTATTTTACTCTCGCGAGGCAAATATTAAATAAGTATTTAAGTACATGAATGCCCTGTAAGACTTTCAGTAAAGGAAGGTGAAGCTGAATGATATTGAATACCTACCTTTTGGACACTAATATTCACTCAGTCTTTGTTATTCCCAGACTAGCTATTTTCTTATGAGTAAAGGAACCAGTCTTAAAGAAAAACAAACAATATACCAATCCAGCTAGGATTTGGACTCAAGGCAGTTTGTGTCCAAAAAATCCATGCTGTCTCTCCAAAGAAAGTTCTATATAAATGCTAAACAGTAAGACCCAGTCATTAATTACATGGAGGCAGTTCACATTTTCCTGCGATTTACACCTTTTTTTTCCAGACGAATTAAATTTCCTAAGCTGGTGAAGTGCTTCTTCCCATAATTTACTAGGCTTTTTGGTAAGGAGCTAAATGAAGGTTTGCTGTGAAGCTGGCGAGGAAGAGAAGACTGAGATTCCAATAAAAACTTGTTAAGTGTGCTACACTGTGCTTATTAAGGGTGAAACAACTCCTCGGGAAGACACAGACAGGTCTCTGCACTGCTCCTTAGGGGCTGACCTAAGTGCTCATCGCTTCGAGCCTGTCCCTCCTGTGGCCAGGCCTGAGAGGTTGGAACAAGTCTCCACTGAAACACTATTGCTTATTTAAAATCTAGGGCATGACAATGAATGTTCTCAATGTTTTCAGTAAGGTATCATCACTGTTGTTCCAAAGAAGCAAGATATACACGCAGTGACTTAACATGTTTTCCCTTGATTTATATGTTTGTGCCTCTTAAATCATTTCCAGAAATTCTTAGGAAATGTGAAAGGAATTTATCAAATAAATGTGTTAGCTTTCCCTCCAACAAAATGTCAGATCACTTCTTGAAAGATCCTTTCCAGATTCTCCTTCGGTTCAAACTGATATTAACAAACTTGTATATACATACCATAATTAGGAAGCCAATTTATTCAGTTAATTTGCATCAGTCTAAATAATTTTTCCTGACAGATGACTTCCGTTCTAAGGATCAAGTACTTTTTAATCCTAGTCAGGTTATTGCTGAGGGTAAATGATTTCATTTCTCATAAAGATGCCAGTCATTAAGAATATTAACACAAATTCCTTCCCCTTGAATAGAAATTAGCTGTCATTTTAGCCATGTTGCTGTGTCAGCCTTTCTATTGTCAAACACAACAAATGATGAGAAAATCAATTTACTCTTTAGAATTAGTCAAGTGAGGAATCCTTTGAAGTGGGCATGAGGGGGTTTTGCCTGGATTCTATTATCATGTAGAAGCCAGTAGTAGAGTCTATATGTTGGTAAAATGTTGTGAAATTTAATGAGGACTATTTGCTACCATGGACCTTGCAGACAGAATCTACGTATGAAAAAGAATTCCCCACTCTTAAAATAGAGATTTGATGAGCAACAGATGTAGTTTAAATGAACCCTTGCTCAAGTGAACTGACACTCTAGTTAGATCTATGTGAGGCACCGTCCAGAAGAGGGGGAAAGTGACTATAGCACAGTCTCAGCCCTTAGTTTGGTTCTGGGGTTTGTACCTATTTATTTTCTCCATCAAACTTTCTTCATAAGGCAGAATGCAAAAGAACTTCCAATGAGTGCTTTCCAGTGGCTGGAGGATCTCATACATGTTGTTTTTGAAACAACTTACAATTTGGCTCTGCAGATTGATGTACTCAGGAAGACGTTTCAGTGGGTATCACAGCCGTTCAGATGATCTATGTTCTGGCAAGGATTTGTGAGTTCCACAACTAAAGTTTCTCCACCCACAAAGGGAAGATTAGATCATTGTTCAAAAATGACAAGCATTTAATATTTGGAAATGATAAAATAATGAAGTGCTGGATTCTATAGAAATGCTGAGGAGAAAAGAAGATTAATTTCAAACCAAAATCTAGTACAAACATGACCCTCCTATTGTAAATCTCATGACTAGGAAAAGAAATTACATTTAAAGCTTTGTTTCTAGGGCTGAGAATTTGAAATATATTAATATTTGGAGTGTTTCAGATGGGGGAAAAAGTTCTGCTTATTATAATCTCTTGTCTGTGGAGATGAAAAAAATTCTTTCTGATACGTTCTACTAAAAATCAGAAAAGATTTAAATGAGAGGAATGGGAGAGTCATCTTTTTATTCCTTTACCCTTAGGCAGGACTACAGTTAAACCATCTGAGGAAAGAGAACAGCACTAATGGGCACAAAATCTCCAGGTGAGAATGATAAAAATTAAAAAGAGCAGATGGGAAAGCTCTGGGGTCTTGAAATTAATAAAGGTCAGTTCCAGCCAAAATAATTTCAGTTAAAATTGGCTTCTATTTATATGTAGACAGACACTTAACAAAACTCCAAGGATGTGATATTCGGCACCAGTTCTCTGTATAAATTCCATTTAGTATTACTATTAATAACCAGTCATTGTTTTGTTCACCTCCTCTTCACCTCATTGGTCAAGGAAAGAGTGCTGCCCTTCAGTTATGGGATGACCAAAACAAGATATCTGACACTGGACAGATGGAACAACAGCAGTTTATTAATCACATGAACTAAGAGCTCGGGGAAGTGGACACTGCACAGTCTGTAGGGACACACGGGGTGGCATTCAGGAATAGAATAAACAAGACTGTAGAGGGCAGGCTTTGTAGTGACAAGAAGGTGGGGTGTACCCTGCTTTGCAAGGAGGATGTAATTGGCAAGTTTGCATGATTATCAGAGGATATGATTAGCATGTTTAGAAGGCAAAGCTCCAACTCTAGGGGAATTAGCCAGTTAGGGAAACTTTCCAATGGGGTAGGAATATCTGGAGAGTCAGGAAACTTGTATTTAGGTGTTTGAGGTTTTGTGAGCCTCAAAGATGTCAAGACACATGGACTCTTATTCCTTACACTAGTAATCCATACAAGTCATCGTGGCTTACCTGACGCTCACTCTCCCTTGGCTATACCTGACCTGTCTAAGAGCAATACCTTTCCCACACTTATTGTATCTCATGTGAAAAGAATTGCTTTTAACTTGATTGATAGACAGAGGGGCTTATGAGTACTGTCAGGTGAAGGCTATATTATCAACTAGCTGATTCAGGCAGAATTATCCTTTGCTACTACCTTTGATTTGAATAAAAAGAAAAGAGGCTCAAAATAGTCAGACAAATTATATATTTAACCCTGATTTTAATTTGCTTAGAAGGTAAACTTTGACCAACACTAGACTTGTGAAAGGGTCAAAAAGAGTGTAGCTTGCCCAAGTAAAGGTATTCCTGCCTTCCATTTCTCAAGGAGAATTGTATCATAAAGCACAATCAGGTCAAAAAGCTCAGTCTTACTCCAGACTCTCTCCTGTTTTACCCTGTGATTTAACATATGAGAACCCGTGGTACAGTGGCTGCAGTTTGCTTCATAGTGCATTGCTTAACCCATTGCACCACCAGGGAGGCCCCTGTCCCTGAAAATCTTAACCAAGTTATTTACCCTCTCTAGACCCCCAAAGTCTACCTTTTACATGGGGAAGTTAAACCAAATCAAGAGTTTTAAAAATCTCTTAGAAGCAAAACCCTTGTTAAACAAAATCTAAAGTCACTCTTAAACAACAGAAATGAAGCTTCTTTGTTAGAATTTAATGAGTAGAACCTAAGTCCTATTGAACTGCCTCCCCCTCATATTTTCTCCTCCCATTTCCCCTCTACCCTACCCAAGATTCCAGGAAGAATCTTGAACGCTTTCCTGAAAACCTAAGGTTCTTGAACCCCAGCTTGAGAATCAGTATATGACCTACCCTGTAAGGGTTATTCCAACTTTCAGCATAAGTGGAAAAATCACAAACTATGGAGTCAGAAAGACAGGTTCATTCAAATCCTAGTTCTGTCACTTTCTAAGCTGGATGATGAGACAGTTTTCCCATCAAGAGAGATAAAAATAGCTCTAGTTTAGGTCAATTGCTAGGTTAATAATACATGTAAATCTTTAGGCCAGTGCCTGAAATCTAGTACAGGCTCATAAATGAAGCTATGATAAAGTGATGGCCCTAATTTGAGCAGAACAAAATGCAGGAAGAGCCTGCACTTGAAGTACCAAATTGCATGAGACCAATGTAGTTCCTGAAGCCAAGTGTTCAAAAACTTGAGCTAAAATTCCTCTTTAGAACTTGAATTGATGTTTATTGTTCCAAATCAGTGGAGACGGAAAAATGCTTCTAATTCACTGAACATTCTGTATGCATTGGAGAACTTGTACTCTGCAGACACTCCCCAAGTCTCTTAAATGACACCATGGTCAATCCAACCACCGCAGATGGAATTTAAAGCACGTTGCTTTCACCAAAGGAAAACAAGGGAAATGTCATTAAGAACACTTTAATACTAAGCCACAAGAAATTCAGTACCTGACAGCTCGAGTTCCATATTTCACCCCATACCATAAAACAATTCACCAGAGAGCTGTTGTTCATTTGTTGAGCTGCTGTAGTGCTAGCCTGCAGTCTTTCAATAGTGGAGGAGTTCCCCATAAAAGGCATCCCAGAAGTCTGTGATTCTGAAAAATCTCACCTTTGGGGAATTTCCTGGCATTCTATTAAGTAAACCCTACTTCATAAGTTCTTGATTGTAGCAGAGACTCAGTCTCATCAACATTCCCTTTAAGCTCACCAACTTCCATCCTAAAGGAAGCTAACCCAAATCAAGTTTAGTCACCTCTCTCCTTGTTTAGAAATATTTCTTCTCCATTAATTTATGAAAATTTTCAAACATACACAAAAGTAAAAGGATACGACAAACCATCATCAACTCATTGGGCAACTCCAACAGCATTAACTCTTCAACCGCCTGGTGTTTTTTTATGTCATTTTTGGAGAGGTGTGGGGTTCAGAGAGCAGGACCCTTGGGTTACCTCTAAGAAAAGCTCATGGTGAGATTCCCCACAAGGTAGACTTTTGGTTATATCCAAAAGCGCAGTTTTATTGTATAAGTAAAGAAGACACTTGCACAGATATAAGTGGACAGGAAGAGCTGCCCCTGCAGGAGACAGGTTTGTTAAAAGAGACACCTATGTAGACATAGGCAGGCAGTACTGGGATGAGAGCTGCCTTTTGAAAGGGGCAGAATTAAGAAAGAGACACCTGCATAGAGATAGGTGGGCAGGAGAGATGCATCGTGCCAGTGCAGAAATTGTACTGATAAGTGTTCTTCTTTGGGGGAGGGGTTCATTCCTTTGTAGAATGTTATCTGTTGTTAAATTGTTTACTTCAAGGATGTGACTAGGTTGATTTGCAAAAACCTGTGACTCCCTACTGTGACCCTCAATCTCCATATCCCCACCTCTGGTCTGCACCTCCGGATACTTTCTATAGCAGGCTGGTACTTGTTATAGCAATTGGCCTAAGGATTTTTTCATTTCTAAAGCTGGTTAACAACTATGTTAATCATTTCTACCCCCACCTCCTGTTTCTGGGCTTGTGACTCCTTCGTCCTAAATTTTCTACTCTTGGCCTCCATCAGTTTTCACCTGAGACACGGATGTTGGAGTCTCTTTAACACCCAGATAGATGGCCCAGATAACATTCATTAGCCATCAGTTAAAGTGGAAACACTTTTTGCCAGTCTTATGCAACTCTGTCCTGGGTTACCTAAGAGAACTAAGATAGGTTCCAAACCTATGAAGCCAGAGAGCACATGAGAAATTACACTGGAGACACAGTGGACAGAAAAGGGGGGGAGGGGAATGTGGGAATGATTAGTGGGGGAGATGGGATGAGATGTGAACAGTGCTTTGAAGGAAAGGGAGGGGGTGCGGGTATTTCAGGCTGAGGAGAGCACGATGTGAAAAAGGAAATGAAGGCACTGTAAGGCCATCTTTAGCGGATGATTCATGTTCTAATGTGCTGGGGTAGGTGAAGCTGAGGGCGGCTTGGGAAGTGGGAAATTAGTGCAGGGACAAATGGAGGTAGTGAACGCCTGGATGAGGAAATTCCTTACGTGTTGGGGAGCAGTGCCCGGAATAGGGCAGGATAATAATAATCTAAAGAAAATAGGAGGTAGCAAGTTAGGGAAGGAGGGTAAAGGGAAAATTGGTGTTTAGAGTAGTTCAGAACTTTCTCAGATGACCCAAGCACTGGTGTAAAGAACCCGCTGGCTTGGTTTATTGCTCCCGCAGCGAAAATTGCTGAGACAATTAGACGTTTAAAGATAGAGGTTTTGGGCCGGGCACAAGGAACTCCCTGCAAACCATCATTAAGAAAACAAGAGGCCAGAAATAAAGAGAAGTATGAAAAGCACCTGGTCTGAGTCTAAGAAACATCAGTGTTTGCTAAGCACTTGGTCTCTGGAACGCACGCCTTCCCCAAAACCACATCTTCCTCATCCACTCCATCCTGCCACAGGCCGCTACTGTGCCGGGTGCTCGCGGAGGGGGGAGCCGGAACCGCACGCCGGGAAACTCCGACTCTGCTCCCTCGGAGGAGCCTTCCCTCATTGCCGGCTGGCCAGCTGCAGCTCACTGTTTGTTTGCCGAGGTTTGCATGCACATATTGAGTTGCCTTTTTTTTCCAGTCACTTCAGCAGTGTCCCGAAATTCACCCCCAGTGCAACTTCTGCCTCTGCTCCTCCTCTTCTTGGAACTGCCTTTTGTTTGTCTGGCAGCCCTGGTTCTATGGGGGTGTGTGATGATGATAATACGCGGGCTTATATAACCCTCTGCATCTTGCAAGCACTTCGCAGACAGTCCCTAATGAATCTTCGGGCCGGGCTGGTAACCGCGCGACTTCAGCCACAAATCGGAAACCCCAATCCGGGACGCAGAGGCCAGAAGGGAGGGCAGTGAGGGTCAGAGGCCAGGTCTTCCTGGCTCCCCCGCGCGACGTCGGAGGTCAGGGGAGATAAGAAACAATGACTCTCGCTCTCAGGAGGAGGAAGGAAGTTCCGTTGCCACCTTATCTCTGCTCCTCGGTGCGCGCCCAGTTCCCAGGGCTTGTTCTCTAGAGAAGATTTTTGAGGCGGCTTTTGTAAGTATGATGCTCTGGTGTTTTTTTGTGTATGTGTGAGGTGTTGTTTTTTGTTTTTTTTTTTTTTTTTTTAAGGAAGGAAGCAAACTTTTCTTACTGCCCTTGTCCATTTTACATTGTCTATTCATTAGAATCGTTTCCCCCATTCACATTCTTAGATGATGGAAAGTGTGTTTCTGGCCAAAGTCCTCCACCCAATTGATTTTCTCCTAATACTAATAGAAGCGGAAAGAGATTGCTGTTGATAATTCACTTAATAAAATAACACCCAGGCGAGGTGCTGAAATTGGCCACCTCAACTGCCTCCTGGTCCTGCCAGTTTTACACCCATCTCCTCACCTTAGAGAGGGGCCCTGGGTATTCACCTGGCCCGTTAGGCAACAACTTTGATCTTCAGTTTCTCAGCTTTCAGTGCTCACAATTTCAGGAAATATAATTGTTGGAAGTTTCTTTTAACACTATGTAATAAATCTCATCTCTCCGTGTCAGTTGCAAACTTGCAGTGGCTTGGGTGTACTCTACAAAATATTGTAACTGTAGTGGACATGTGAATTTGTAATCAGTTTTTGACTGCCTGGCTGAAGGTTCTAAATATTGAAGGAACGTGAACACTAACTTCTTAAGCACTAGCAAAACCCGAGGGTCTGCTATGTTTCTGTAGAGAATGCTGATTTAACAGTCTTTCTCAGGGTGGATGCTCATTTCTTTGAGTAACTGTCTTTCAAGGAAAGGTGGATTTAAAATATTGAATCACACTGAGAAAGGTTCAGTTTCTACACACTTAGAAAGTATGATTTGCTAATTGAATAAACCAAGAAAATAAAGTTCTATATTGGAGAGCTGTACAATTTGAATTTACAAAAACATGATTAGAGCTGGCACTGTGGCATATAAACATTTAGTGTCTTAGTATTTCAGGTAAGGAAAATAGCAAATATGTATTGACAGTAATATAGAAAAGTAAGGCCTCTCACTTTTAGTACCATAAGTGCTATGGTACATAAGTAATTCACTGAACTTGTCTTCATCTTTATACAATATATGTAAAAACCATATATAAGGTATGTGTGTGTATAAGATATTAAAAGAGTTCAAAATAAGTAAATATGTGCATATATTATATGTAAGTATTAAATAATATATCATGGTAAGATTTAATATATAATCAAATATATATTTCATTAAATATATATTTGAACTCATATATGTTGTATCTAATATTCAATATTTTACATGATAATGGACCAAGTGGAAAGATTTCATATCAAATGTCATAATGTAATAGAGCTATTCACTATTTGTTCAACAAACATGGGAAACATTGTAAAATTGTGTTTGTTTTTTTAGATTCTCTTTAAATGACATTTCCCCCTGGAATTCTTTGTGGCTTCCAAGAAATTCTAAGGCATAATTAAAGTTGAAAATGGGGCTGGATTCTAGTTGCTTTTACCCCTAAATTTAAGTGATCTGTCAACACTAAATTCTATACTCTAGGTAATTTAATTACAAAGATCAGTCATATAAGCTCAACATTAGCCTCAAAGGCATGCTCAGTCATAGTAGAAAGAACTTGTGACTGTGATGGGACCTGATTTTGAGTCTTGATTTTGCCATTACTTGATTATATGACCAGCAGCGAGATCTTTAAGATTCAGCCTCAGATTTCACAGCTATAAAACAAGACCAGTACTATTCACCCATAGGAGAGGATTATTGTAATAATACATGTAAAATATCTATTATAATGTGTGCAGGTAGCAGTGGCTAGGTCAATTTGAGGGCTTTCCATTCATTCCACTTTTTCATTTTTGATACAATTCTTGCATTTATTGATCATCTATTATGTATTACTTGAGGGTCTTAAGCATTAGTGATAGCAAATATAAGTAAGATTAATACCCTGCCCCTGGAAGAGACATATTCTGAGAAAACAAGCACAAACAATAACAGCATAATACCTGCAAAATGGAAGTGTGTTCAAGTTTAAGTGACAAAACTGAGGCCATGTGAAAATCAATAAAACTTTCACAGAGATGATGTTGATTGTGTGAGTTTTAAAGGGTCAGCTTGAGGTGTAGAAGGATACTCCAGGAAAAAAGAGTGTAGGAGAACTGAAAACCTGAATATAGACAATGGTTTTGCCTAATACTAGAGTGTTGAATTAGGAGGGGTGGGAGAGAAGGAGGGAAAGATGTTTGTCAGGGTCCAATCATAAGTATTCTGGTGTTTCATACAGAGGTATTTGGACTAAACATTCTAGTGAGGGTCAGTTTCTTTCTGGAAGGTAAATTGTATCAACACATCTAAAAATAGATTTCAGAAGCTGTTTCTCTCTCTAAATATAAAGAATTCTATCATTCATCAGAAATATAATAATTGGTTGTAATCTCAAACTCATGTATTAACCAGTTCATGACCCAAAAAAAGTTTGCTTTATAAGTTCACGTGGAGATAAGAAGCTTGGACTAAAATATAAATCAGCTGCATCACTATGACATTGTTTGGTTCAATAAACCATCTTGCTTTGTTGCAAGCCCATCCTTCTGATGAAGCATTGTGGCACAAACTGCTTCACTCTCCCAATTAGGCATTTTTAGGATCACTCTTTAATCAATGGGAACACAGGAAGGAATTTAATTGAAACTGAGAGAAGCTGTGGAGTGAGTAGAAATACTGTATGCTTTAAGATTTTATATAGATCATCTAATATCAGTATGGAGTGTGGGTTATGTAAAGGCCTAAGGGAAGGGGTTACTATAAATTAGGAGATGATGAGCAAAATAGGAATTTACTGTACAAGTGAGAAATGCTCAAGACCTGAGCAGTTTGGATACATATTGAGGCATAGATTCCAGAGATATTTACAAGGTAGAACATTTTTGAATTGTAGACTGAATGAAAGGAATGAAGAAAAAGGAAACCATCTGTTATGTTAGTTTGAAAGTGGAGCAACTAAGTAGCTACAATGGAATACCTACCATAAAATAAAAAGGAGATAGACGTTTATTTTAGAAAATTTGCTTAGTTGGAGTAATGTTGGGTTACAATGTCAATAAGTTAGATTTCAACAATGAGTAAAATACAAAGTAGTTTTTTAGAATTATAAAATGGCCATAATGTTCTTAGGAATTCTAAGGAGAAATATAAACAATGGGCTCTCTTTATTGTACTTGATGCCCCCCAAGAAATGTCAATATATAGGTTCACTGGGCTCTGAGCTTTCATCTTGTATTGCTGCTGTTGAGTGGATTGTTTTTCCATTAACTTTTCAACAGGAAGGCCATGTCTAGGGCAGGGTTGCCAATAGCTGTGTCTACTCTCAAAAAGAGTAATTTGTACTTCCTCTGAGCCTTCAGAAAAGAACAGAGACTAGGAAAAAGATCTGGGGCTAATAGAATACTTACTCATAGAGAATACATATTCATAAAGAATTAAGCTATTCATCAAAAAGCAGCTCTTTTCTTAGCAGGATATTTTCACTTCCTTGAATTGGAGTCCCATTCAGAGAATAAAGTAAAGAAGTTAATTCCTAAGAGCAAATGAGGTGTTTTCTTAGTTGGCCATTACTTAGCCTAATCCATTTCATCCTTCAGTATGACTAGGATGTTTTTTCTCTATGCTTGAATGATGTATAATTGGAAAGGAGGGTCAGGTAGCATTTGACATTTTTTAAAAGATGATAAATGAGAGAAATTTAACTTTTAGAATGAATGGAAAACAATCTGATTAGCAGACAGGAAGCTGTGACTTTTCAAATCTTGAGGTCTGATTACTTGATAACCTTACTTTTCTCATACCCTTTTACCCTTTCTATGCTCAGCACTTAATCTTCCATGGCAAAGCCTCATCGGATTTCCTGGATTTCAGTGCTCTTGATTCACCTGAACACTTAGAGCAAATACCATTTATTACGAAAAGGGCTTATCCCCAGACTTCATGGCTAGCCTCACAAAGTCATATAATATTTCTTTCTGGTAGGTAAACTATCAGTGAATTTAAAAACAGGTTTAAGAAACTAGTTCTATCTCTAAATATAAAGAATTTTATCACTTATCAGAAAGATAATATGTGGTTATAATCTGAACTACATCTAGCTTCTGATGGCTGACTTCAAAATTTCCCAAAGTTCAGAAATTATCTTTGGTTTTTGAAATGATGAAAATAGGTTTCCATTTTTGCTAAAACTCTTCCACTGTTGAAAAAAAAAAAAGAAACATCTGAAAAAGGAACTGTTACCATCTCAGCCATAAAAATAATCACCAAATATATACTTTAGAAGAAGACGATCTTGCATCATAGGAGTTTATTACTTAAAGAAGGAATAAGACATACTTGGGGAAATTCCCATTAGCACAATTAAAAGTTTGAAGTTTTTACTGAGTTCCTATATGTTGTTGGCTATTCTACATTTAGATCATAAGCTAGTGTTATCCTCTTCATGGTCACTTTGGGGTTACTGACATAAAGATTTGCTCCAGGCTGGGTGCTGCCAGAACAGCAGAATGGATAGAATGTGGCTCTGCAGCCCCCCAGATACCTGAGTCCAGAATTCCGCTCAATTTTGCTTCATTTCTGTGCTCCATGGAAAGCTGGAAGCTCCCCAACTCTCTCTTGGGCTTGGCTTCCTGTTCACATGTTTTCTGGTCTCATGTCATTGTGCATGAAGTAATAGTCCCACATGCAAGCACCATTCACAATGGCAATATTTGTGTGGTTCAGTGCAAGTTTCCTAATGAGGACATTTTGGACTGTCCAATAACTCCGTAGGGAAAGCAGTTTGGAACTGGTTATTACTTTCCAAGGCGAAGGGAGTAAGACCAAACGCAATTTCTGCAAGAAACCACTTTCAGGAGACAATTAAAAGACAACTGCTGAAGAAAAATAACCATTTGTCTTATACAGCTATCGAAATGTATGTATGTTTTCTATACAGAAAAAATGCCTCCAATTCACAGTTTAAAGATATCACTTACTGTTTCAGCATTTCACTGACTATGAATGGTGCTAGTGTCTTCTATTGAAAACTTACTTTAATGACATTTCTCTGAAGCAAAATTTGATGAGTTTATGAAGTTTGAGAGCCAGGAAGTGCAGCTCAGTTTCTGAAGCACTGAGAAAGCCAAGAGAGTTAATTTCAATCATCTACTTGCTTTATAGCATGGATTTATAAGTGCTAAGTGCAGTAACACACTAATACAGAGGGAGAAGCCAAACCAAACTTTCAAAGTACAGCTCTTAAACTATCAAGCTTAACTTCCTGACATATCAGCAGGTGGAATTCTTAACATGCCTATACTTATTTGTGCAAACTAATGACAAACTAATGGGCATACAATCCAGTATCTTATAGAATTTAATATTGATAAAGGATTTTGGAGGTCTTTCAATATTATCCTTTATTTTACAAATAGGGAAAATGAGATTCAAATAAGCTGTCTCTAAACACACACACACAGAGACAGACAGACAGGATTCCCCACTATCTGAAAGTAGAGGTTCTTGTGAAACCTTTCCGAGACTGAAATGGCATTTAATGGGGAAGCAATTACCATGACTTTATATGGAAATTTTTTTTAGTATTTCCGACCTCCAAAGAATAACCTACCAAATAGCACATAAAACCTAAAATCACCCTAACATATAGTAAAAGCAGTAATGATATGATACATACACAGCCTATATAAAGTAATTTCTGGGGAAGGAACTTGGCAGGACCACTCCTGGGGTTCTTTCCTCCTCTAGAAATGCTGCCAGCTGCTGCAAACACGTGGCAATTGCTATTTACTTTTTGACTTTTATTATGAAAAGGAATATCCTCTTCGGATTTCTTTCAGTTAGTGAAAACAGGCACTGATGTAGGTCTGTCATAAAAGTCAAGTGGCGTATTGCAAACTTTTGAAAAGTGGGGGATAACTATATTATCAGAGACTTGGAAACAGAATATAAAACTTACCAGGAACTCACCAGCTTCCAGAATGAGAGACACAAGAGAGTGGGCAAAAGGACGTGTAGGATGGGTGTGCCCAATTACAGATGGCGGTGTAATGGGTGGAGGAGTTGAGTTCCCTTCAGACTGAAAAGGGGAGTGATAAAACGGTGTGAAAGGAAATGTCCTAAGGCAATAAGTAGCCATCAGAATATCTCTGGTGAAGCAATCTGCCTGAAAGAAGAAATCTTTCAGAACAGAACAAAGGATATGAGATGGCTCACATTTAACCTGAATCACCAGGGCCAGTTATATGTTTCTATTAAAACATATTCACAGCAGCAAGACTGCTTTATCAAGTACTTAGTGCATTTAAATGGGTGTTTCCTCTTAATCAAAGTGTCTGAGTTGATTTTAGTCACTTATTTTTCAGCAGTTGTAAAGACAGAACAGAAACAAAGTTAACCACATGTAAATGTTTACTTTGTTACTCATTAAATAAATCAACTTTAGAAGGTTTTATGATTCTGCACATATTCCTTTAAAATGGGTATTATAACCTGAATTTGACATCATTCAATTTCTAAACTTGGAACACTTTGTAAACTTTTACAAGGAAATGCTTCTTTATTGGTTTTATGAAATCCAGTCAAAGAATAATGTAATATGAATCTAATGGAAAGTATTGCCCTTGATGAAGTCAAATGGAAATTTCTACAAAAGAACCAATCTACCCACAGTGCTTCAAAGTCACTTGCAAGTGACTAAGAAAATCAGTCTAGATGAAATTTAGAGAATATTATTTCTAATGATATCCTTTGAAATATGAATTGGCAACATCTGAAAGATGAGAGAAATGACTGATAAAATGCAACTGACAGCACTTTTGCTTTCCTCCATTGTAGGTGCTGACGGCCATCCACCATCATCTGAAGGTGAATTTAGCAAATGACATGCAGTTTGTCCAAGACAGAATAATTGCAGAAAATCTTCAAAGGTATTTATATCAAATATTTAACTCTTAATTAATTAAAGCAAGGGTCATCTCAGCTCTCCATGTCACTTTCATGGGTGGGAGGGATCATAACAACTAGCAGGAACAGGGGAATTGATAATACTGCACCTTCCTGTAGCAATCTCATCCTTGACTGAGAGAGCTAAAAGGTGCCTTAAGTGTGGCAGACCCATTGCATGAAATTAATCTTCAGGAATGGTAAAACAACCATCTGAAAAACTGACACCCTAAGGAATCACGTAACTTAACTAACATGTTGTGAACTACTCAGGAAGCTCAAGAGAGTTAAAGGGACAGTGAATGGCAGCCCAGTTACATCCGGTCACCCACAGACTCACGAAGTGCAAACTGCATGGGCATCACCTGTCTCGTTCACACCTTGCTTTCACAGTTTCTTCCTGTGGTCACAAACTTATCAGTGCCACAGCCATTATAGGGTCAGGGAGAGGTACTGTGAACCACCTCAGTAATGGGACCTTGTTGGCAAAAACATTTTAACGGGTGTTGCTTTATATGAACTTATAGCCTCCTCTCCCTTTTACCACTTAATTTTGTAAAGGACGCCTGTGAGTCTTTCCTCATACATCTACATTGAAAATCGCTATCTTTCACCCTCACCAAAACTAACACAATGGAAACACAGAGAGTTCTTCTTGGTTTCAAATTGAAGCTATTCCTATTAATAGTTGCCCTTTGCTTGATTTCAAATGAGTCCTCGAATTCCCCAAAGTTCATGAACTCACACGAAGAAAACAAAACAACTCTTCAAGTCTTCAGGTTTGCCTTTTGAGGATTATTTTATCTAGCTTCTCTTTCTAATAGAAAATTCCTGTGAACTTAAACTTTCTGCCATCATACTACAAATTGCAAATGAAGTAGAAAAATGACTAGAACTCTATGGAAGACTGGGGTTTGTTCCTGAGCATCAGCAGTTATTCTGTAATTCTTGGACTTTGTCTGCAGGTGGCCTGTACATCTCCCATAGTGGCTAATGACCATTTTCTAGTCAGTGGTGGTTATCCACAGCTAACAGATGACGTTTAGGTCACCTCACTTAAGAATGCCAAATGAGAGGAAAGTATTCCAAAACAGAACCCCAAAAATATATCTGTTTAGAAATAAGTTCAACAAGTAGTAGGTCTGTGAGTTCTTAAGATTTCTTCATCCTGTGATATTTATATACAATGCGATACTACTCAGTGGTCTGAAAGATAAACTCATGCTATTCGCAGCAACGTGGAAGGAACTGTAAGGTATTTTGCTCAGTGAAATAAGTCAGAAGGAGCAAGAAAAACACTGGATGGTGTCACTTTTAAGTGGAATACAGAGAAATCAAACAAAGAGTCAGATAAAACCAAACTTAAAACTAACTCTTAAAAGCTGATTATAGAATTTAGGGATATAGGAGAGAGGGCAGTGAGGATAAAATGGGAGGGAGCACAGTGGATAGTTGTGGTGGGTCAAAGGTGCTTTGGTGGAGGATATGCTATGATGGTGACATACAAAATGGGGGTGTCCCCTACACCCAAAATGTAGACAGTGTTGTAAATGCACATTAATTCAATTAGATTACAAAATAAAACTTAAAATAACTGTTAATTCACTTAATAAAAAAGGTTTCTTCATCTTCTTGAGTCAGTTTTCAAAATCTTTCTTTTTGAATCTTTAGCCAAATTCATCAGTTGTTCTATATGAAAGAAAGAAGTTGACCTTCAGTAACATGCCATTAAAATGAAATGTAGATGAGACTGGAAAACCCTTAAATTTGGGTGTCACTCTGTGTCTTCCCAAGAAGATGCTAAAGACCTGGTTACTTGAAGTACCTGATTCAGGTGCTATGAAGAGGTCATTTTCTGAGCTTTCCATTTCACACTTTTCTCCTTCCTTTGAACAAGTTTCCCACGTTAAGTCTTCTTTTTATTTCTCAGCAATCCTTATTATAAAAATAGAATTTGTTTACTCTAGTGTTAGAATCGCTTGTTCAATTTTAATATCCATGACACTTATTTCTTAAAAATCTCTGGGTCTCCTAGGACAGCAGACTCCAGTCTGCTTGTTCTGTCTTTGACCTAGAAAATTCAAAGTCTGACCAGCTATTAGCTACAGAAATCTCTGCCCCTCCTATCCAATTCCATCATTTGGATTAGATAAACAACTAAGTCACTTCTCAATACCACAGCTGTAGTCGTATATTCATAGGCCTCCCATCTAGTAAATTTTGTACAAAGAAATGGGTCTTTTCTGCCTGTGCTCACTCAAGTTTATAAAATAAGGTCCACTTTAATGGACCTTAGGGGTTCAAAATGCTGCCCTGTGCATTTTTTGATTGCCTCTCTGCTCATGCCATCTGGGTATAAAGTTCTTTCATTGAATATTTTTCCAGTACTAAGAACTGCTTACATACAGTTCATTTAACTTTGCTTCCCCTCCAAAATACATAACGTGAGAAACAGAACCAGGAGATGTTAGAAGCAAACTTCAGAAGCCACCCAGTGTCTCCTGACTGTCCTATTGCCAGAAGATTCTCTTCTGTTCCAAGGAGAGATAGGTGATAGTCACATAAAAGAAAACACCCAAAGTACAATTAAATTTCACAGGTTGGGAGAAATTTTAAAGGTTCTTGTCAAAAATGTTCACACCTGTGGAACAGACTGTTAACTGCTTGTGAAGCCAAGTGTTCTGCTTGAAATACACCTGCCCAAATCTGAATGGCCACTGTTTTTCCTTCTGGACCTTGACACTGCACTGTCAGATGAGGTGTGGCATGCAGAGATGGGATGACTTAGAACAGAGACTCTATTGTTAGTAAGGAAATTAAGACATTTCCTAGTCCTGTTGATGCTTACTTGGGATGGAATATTTTATCCTCCTTATCTCTTAGCTGTGCCCCGTCGAGACTTTATCTTTTGTATATTTCTTTAATTATCTAAGTTACAGTCAGTGCATTAGTTGAAATTTATATGATTTTCAAGTTGTGCATAGACTATAACAGTAAAATATCTTTTCAAGTAGTCGATTTTAGATGTGCACTTGATAAACTTATAAAATTGTTCTTGTTGTGATAACCAATAAGCATTTAAAACTTGCTGCAGAATAGGGAGTCAATTTATGAGACCTAAAGCAGACTCCTTTTCCCTTGTGTTCACTCTTTAAGCAGTTCTCATTAGAAAGGGAAATATATTACACAGAATCCTAATGGCAGTTAAAATAATGTATTTGTTGTAAAAAAAAATATATAATAGCTGTCTACTATGAAATTTTTTAAACATACAAAAAAAGTACACATTGCAGAGAAGAGTAGTCTTCTCTGTAGAAATACGTGCTATGTGGAGTGAATTGTGTGTATTTTGAATTTCAAGAAATACATTGTAGGGTAAAGGTATTTCCACCCTCCTACCACTGATGATGGACACCTGTGGTGCTGCGAGTATTCCAGGGTGGGCATGCGCAAGTGGGCGCACCTGTGTTGGACACGGGCCTAAATGGGTGGCGTCATGAGGGCTCCAAGACGCTCCTTCCTTGACCTGTCTGCCCAGAACCATCCCGAGCCTTCCTCCTGTGCTACCACCTTCCTGCCTCTACAATTGGCGTATCGGCAGGATGGTTCGATGCAGACGGGTGCAGAGCCCTAAGAAGACTGCAGGAGGGAATGAGAGGTGGCAGGCCACGAACATGTAACTTGGCAGAGCAATAGCAGCACAGGAGGTGGCTGGAGACCAGGGCACTGCGAGAAGATGCTGCAGGAGCGCAGGAGGTGGACCAGTCCGGGAGCTGCGGGACAAGACCTGAGTGGAGGAGGAGATGCCCGCGAGGACCAGCCCATGGCCCAAGGCAGCAGACCGAAAGAGGACCACGATTCAGAGCTCGCCCACTGCTGACGCAAGGAAAGGACTAATGGACTAATGGACTGGCAATCCTGTCAGAAGGCAGGTTGTATTTGTGGGACCCTGAGGGTGGATGATTGTTTGTACACCCCAGGAGGCCTTGATGGTGAAAAGCAGCCTGGGCGTAGAAAAGCCCAAGAATGGCAGAGGCAGGAAGCCCTCTGCAGCCAGGCAGAGGAGAGGTATCAAAAATCCTAGAGAAGGCAAAAGTTGGCACTAGTTGGGGAAACCCAAAGTGGTTGGTAAGCAGCCTGTTTGTTAAAGAAGGCCAATGAGTTTCTTAAAATTACCTGTGGGTGATGCCCCGCTTGTTAAGCGAGGTTGAGGAGCTGAGGAACCATCCTTGGGGGACGGGAAGGGAACATGGCTTGTGGTGGAGCCCACAGCCGAAAAAGGGGACCCAAGAGAGGCCGCATGTGGAGCTTGTATCCACGGATCCCCGACCCGTGTGTGTGTGCACAGGGTTGGCCTGAGTGCAGGGGCTGCGTGTCACATGTGGCTGTGAAAAGCCGAGTGTTGGAGTGACAGCAGAGAGTACCCTGGGGATTGGGTGATTACCCCTAAAGTAGAACCGCCAATCCCGAGAGTGAGAGCACCCTGGGGTGGGTGCGGTGTGTGGCTTGCGGCTGAGACCACAGCCAGAGAAGGCCAGGAAGCCTGATGACTCCTGGTGTGAGATGGCAGATGCCTGAGTGGTTCCCGCCTCGCATGTAATCGGTGCCTTCGGCAGCAGATATGGTGGATCATCTGCTGGTACCAATAATGTCTTTTGCCCCTAGGTTGGTGCCCTGCCTAGGTGTATGTGTTCATTTGTATTTTGTATTTTGCTGATTGCTTGATGGATAATTTGATGTATAATTTGTATGGTGGAAAACCTGAGGGGGTGGACTGTAGGGTAAAGGTTGATCAGGTATTTCCACCCTCCTACCACTGATGATGGACACCTGTGGTGCTGCGAGCATTCCAGGGTGGGCATGCGCAAGTGGGCGCACCTGTGTTGGACACGGGCCTAAATGGGCGGTGTCATGAGGACGCCAGAACTGTGAGAACTGTGAGGACCAACCGACAGAACCAACAGGACCGAGAGAACCAACAGAAGCAGCAGCAGCGGCAGAGAGAAGCAGCAGCCGAGAGTGTGAGATGTGCTGGGGGCTGGGAGGCCCGCCAGCCTCCCAGCCCCCCAGCACCCATGTCTGCCATGTACCTGGCCACCTCTACTAAATAAAGTATGAAAAGCCACCGAGGGCTCCAAGACTCTCCTTCCTTGACCCGTCTGCCCAGAACCATCCCGAGCCTTCCTCCTGTGCTACCACCTTCCTGCCTCTACATACATGCTGTATTTTGCTGGACCTCCAAAAGCAGCAATTCTAATGGTACTTCCTAATATTTTACAAATTTGGAAATCTATAGAGTGTATGATTTTATTCTAATTTTTTATTTACTTTTGTGTCAAAAAAGTTTATTGTCTTCATAGTTGTTGGTTTAAATCTATGTCTCAAGATTCGTTCCATGAATGTGGGACCTCCAAGTTGATTTTGCTTTTTACCCTGTGGCACTCAAAAAAGGCACTCAATACCTTCCTTCACATAGCCATTTTATTGCGTTGCATTCCTACTGCCAGTTTTTAAACTACTGTCTTCTCTATCATCCCTTCATCCCTCTGAAACTAAGTGCTTTCACATGTGAGTATTCAAGTCTAAGTGATTAAGCAGGAGCTAATATAGTTAAGCATACAGTTATAGTGTGTACAGTCACATGGATCTTTTTAGACAATAGATCCTCAAAACTAACAAGTTTGTGGTCAAAGAAATTAGCAAACTACTATGGGTTGAAAAACCCTGTGCCCATCAGGCTGTGCCACCTTTGTTTAGCTGGCTTCTCTCCATTCTCAGCTGACTGAGACCTGTCCAACAGATGGCCCTCTGGGTATGCTTTGGCTGCCAACAGAATGGTGCTTTGTTTAATAATGTGAGGAAGAAGCAAACTCCAGTGATATTGACCAACTAGAAGAAATCCTTTGCTCTTTCCATAATGATATATTCAAGCAGAAAGTTAAGAAGAAAATAGCTATTCTCTATGGGACTGAGGAGTGAAAGTGGGAGGAAGGGCAGTTTAGTTATGATGAGGGTGGGGGCTGGGGGAAGTAGACACTCAGAAGCAGAGATCAAGAAGAAAGGATGGGATGATGTCATTCTTGACTGGGACAGCCACTAACAAAATCAGGTCACACACAATGGCATTATTCTGTGGTCAGAGCCATAAGTGTTACAAGAGATTATTTTGTTATAATGCTTCTTCAGAAGGGTTCATATTAAGATATGCCCCAACACATCTGTCCAGTGCTGAACTGTCTCACACTGGGTTCACAACATTTGTTTAAGAAATCTGTGCCACAGTTTAGGATAGAAAAAGTGTCTGGATTCTTATAACGCAATGAATTTCAAGAAGCAGAATCAATTGCACAACTTGGTATTAGTCCATATATTTTAAATTAGTGCCTTTTTTGTAGGATAATTTTGAATTGCTATACTGAAGTTCAGATGGAATACATTTCTCAGTAGAAAGCTGGCATTTCCTGAAAAGAAATGCTGCCTTGTACCATGTCAGAGCATTTTAGGAGCTGATTAATTCTGCATTCTGTGGAAGCATCTGATGTGTGTGTGTTGATCTTGAGTTCCTAGTGCCATTAGGGGTGTGCATATTCAATTTTAGGTTTCACTTCTCAATGCTGTCCTAATTCATCCTCATTCATCTGCTTAGATTTCATAAGAAGGCATCACAATTATGAATGAAGGTTAGGTTTCCTAAGATGTCACCCCTGGAATAAATAGATGATAGGGTCAAATCCTATTATTAAGATTCTGTTGTCACTGAATTAATAGGATTTCAAACAAATGTCATTGGGCTTTTTTTTGTCATTGGGCTATTTTTGCTCTACAAGTATTTATAATAGCAGTACTGAACACTGTAGACTTTTTATCCTCACATCTACAATTTAGAGAGTTAGAGAAACTTAAATGCTCAGTTTCGGTAAACTGCTAGTGTTCAGGACCATACATATATTTAGGAACCAAATACTTCTCTCTTTTGTAGATATATAAAATGTAAAAGTAAAATTATATTACAGTGAGAATTCATCATTTTTTATAATTCTGCTCTCAAATTGCTAGGGCATTTTTTGTGATCATCCAAGGCATAAGGGAAGTGGTGTAATGCATGTGACAAATGTGTTTGAAAGTTGTTGTGGATTGTGATTACAAAAATGGAAAGAGGCACAAATTTGAATATGAACTTCAATGATTTCTGCCTCCCTTATTTTTAATGGAAGGTAATTATCCCACAGGGTCTTTGAGAGAAGCTACTTATTTTAAAATAAAAAAAGTAACCAAACTATTTCCAAACTACTAGTCGGAACCATCTAAAGTCCCCACATTTTTCTAGACACTATTTAATTTTCTTTTTTATTTACTTTATAGTAGCCTTTAGAGAAATCTAAATCCATTATTCATCCAGTGACAATAATATCTAAAATGAAGGTGTTACTTTAAGCAAATCCATTAATTATGAAGCAAGTAAGTTATACATGGCTTTTACAATGGGATTGACCTTAAAATTAATTTTAAAATAATTTGCCTTTACACTTTTACCAAAAAGATATTGATGCATTTTCTGCATTAAAAATATATTTGCTTATTACATAAAGTAAAAATGCCACAGCAGATTAAATTCATCATACAGTATTCACAAGAGTCAAGTCTAGCTGCAGTTGCAGGCATGATGAGGCTCAGCTATGCAGCGGCTTGAGAAGGACCAGAAGCCTTGAGAATGGTCAGAGCCTGGGCTGCAGGGAATATAGCTGTAATGATGTCGTATCACCAAAATATGTTGTCCAAAGCACAGTTCTAATTGTTGGTTCAGGGTTTAGGTGTTTTACTATGTAACTTCCTACAAAATTAAAAGGTGCTTGTTCCATTGGACTGTTGTAAATATAAACTAAAGAATGTAAAAGCACATTTGAGGGGAGCCTCTGTATGGTGCCACTGAATTGCTATTGTTGTAATATTAAAAAAGGTCAAGGTCTTGCATGATAATCATTAGATCCCATCATATTGTGCTATTCCCAGCACCTATTTCTTGCTCATTATCCTTTTAGTTATATGTCTCTGCCGGTAAACTAATCCCATGCCCGTAAACTTTGGTGAGCAAAAATTCAAAAATGTTTTACCAGAATGAAAACTCTGACTATGGATTATAACTATATGTTCAGTGTATTTTTTAAGAAAACTTCCAGCATGAAATATCTTTATTGACTGAAGCATTAAAAATAGAAGTGAAAAAAAATTTGTACTTGATTATATGCTGGTAGTTGCTGGAAATCAGCTAAGGATAGACTCTAAATAATCTTTATGCTTAGAAAAAAGATGTGGAAGATTAACTCACCGACATGGGTCCCATGATTTTAATATCTTGTTGACTGGCTCCTGTCATACCCTGAATGGCTTGAGAGATTGCCATTCTCTTCATCCCTCAGACAGAGGCCAAAGATAAAAAAGTGACATCCCTCTATCCACTGCTAGTGTCTAGCACAAAACTCCCCTTCTCTAAGGGAAATATGCAATTTTCTTGTTGCTTTTTCCACCCCCAAGCACTGATTCATAGAGGAATTTCTTTCAAATGTCAGATGCCATATCATCTTAGTAGTTTGGCAGCACTGAAATGTCCCTTCTGGGTGAAAGGAGAGGAATGTAATTTACATTTCACAGTTGGAAGTCCATCTTAGTTTAAAGAAGTTTGTGGTGATGGAAACATTACAATAGTTTGTATGCTATTAATTGTGTATATAGGCATGAATAGTTGTACCAGCGATAGACAGTAATTCTGCCTAATACTTTTTTTTTCATCCTAACTCATGTAGGGAGTAAAATCATGCATCTTACTGGTGGTAACTAGGTGGTAACTCAGCCTTCATAGGGACCTGATGTGCAATCTATGAAGAAACTTTCTTACCTTAGGGAATTTGGGAAGAATTGAAGAGTTATCATAAGCAACAAACTTTAATCGTCTTCCCCAAATGGAAAGTTCTCTCTTCTGATTAATAGTGATGCATGAGACAAGTGTGATGTGATGGAACCCGGGTGCTTGGGTTTACATCTTACTGTGGCATTCATTAACTGTATAATTTAATTGTTGTTGTGCCTTAGTGCCCCTACCTGAAAAAGAGGGCCAGTAATAATATCAGCTTTGTCAGTTCTTCAGAGTAAATGATTTTATATTTACATATAAAGGGTCCAGAACATTGCTTAGCACTTGGTAAGGTGCTTGATGCATGTAAATTATTATTATTATGTGCATATTTTGAAAATCTAAAAATGCACAAAGTAGGTAATAAATTCCCATAATGTTCATCTGCCCATAATTCATACTTTTACATACACAGACACAAATACCCATAAACAAGCATTTTATCATGTGGTTCAAGGAGCCAATCAAAGGACACATCAGCCACCATGGAAACTGGTACTAAAAGGATAAGACATTTGCTCATGCCTCACAATTGATAGCAATAAAAATGCCTTGCATTTATATGCTTAAACTGTACCTTTGCACATGTATAACAGTTGTTCAGTGTTCAAACTGCACGAGTGGGGAAGTCCTTTGGGTGTATACTAACAGCATATGTCAAAAAAAAAGTCTGTTAAAATAGCTAAACAGCTTTTAATTCTCTAACTTTATTTAGTCTTTGGTTCATCTTTACTCTCCCATCCAAGCATAGTTTAGCAAATTTTAACAAATAAAAACTAAAATTCACTACAGAGAGTCTCCTTGTAGTTTCAGATAGTTTAACAGGTCCAGATCCTGATCCCCAAACAGGCTGGATATTTATTCTTTGGCCTAAACTCTCTCCCTTTATGGTTCACAGAACTGGATCTGAATCTGAGGTTCCACAAAAGCATAAAATAGATTTAACTCATGAAGACTTTTTTCAATCCTTTGTAAATTGTGATTTCTACAATTATCAAAATTGAAAGAATGATGTCATTTCAAACCTCCAAGTTGACAAGTGCTCAGTACCATGCTTTTCTATATATGCTGTTATTAAGATTCACTGATTGAAAGGAGAAAGTATATCTTTAAAGAAGTATATTCTTTAAAGAAGTATGTTGAAAGAAGAAGGATCGTGAAGAAAGATTTCCTAGGTTTTCTGGAGATTTTTCAGACAGTGGCAAAATTAATTCTGCCTGTAGTTTATATTTTTTCAAAAGGACATTTATATATATGTAAAATTCTAATTGCATATTAAATGTTACCACAAGATCTTGGAGCTTGGTTTTTCCACTTTGCTTTCTTTATTGTTAAATAGGTAGGTGTACGAAGAATAGAATTTATAACTGGCAAATAACCTATTTGTAACTGGCAAGTCCCTTCTTCACTGAAGAAAAAATAGAAAAAGTGCTCATGAACAAGATTTATATATGCCATTGTCTCCCCTCGACATCTCCCAAGTGAAAATTAAATGGCGTTAAATGAACAGTCATGCAGTGGCTGAAGCAGTGGCTGCCCACTGTGTAAAGAATCAATCAAGTCTTTTTAAGGCTATGCAAGGTCCTTTAGTATGAGAGAAGACATAGGGTGCTGTGGAAAAACTCAGAGATTCTCCATCCACTACTTACTGCCTTTTAGAATTGGGCCAATTGCCCAATTTTTAATGAGGCTCAAAATTGGGCTAATTTTGGGTGAATTGGTGGAAACTCTACGGGGACTGCACCTGAGAAAAGAAAGCAAACATTGTTTAAAAATTACCAATGATGTAAAAAATATATATATTAAAAAAAAAAGAATTTTGAGCCTCATGCTGCCTTTAGATACTATATAAGCAACATGTACTTGTGTGAGGCATGCAAAAAGAAGTGCCTGCAAAGCACCAGGCCCATGGCCACACAGGCAGCATGTGTTTTAGAGCCTCAGAGACTTTTAACTATGGTTCAACTTTATTTCAATCTCATTTGTACCCAACTGTCATTACATGTCTGTCCTTCACATTCCATCATGTACTTTTGAGACTATAGTATCATCTTTTCATTTCTTACTTCATTTAACTCAGTACTTCAAAAGTAAAATATGCAATAAATGCCCATTTTTAATTTAAAAACCAAAGTTGCGACTTCTGGTTTAAAGATACTGAGCTTTGTGAATTGCTGAAGGGTGAGCTAGGCTTTGGCTTGGGCCAGTTTCCTAGCAGTAAGTTTCAAAACTCATTTATACAATTTGCCTTCTATTTGGCTAAGTATTTGAATATTTTAGAGGTTCCTGTGCAGATAGACCCAGAATTAAGTATCAAGGAGGATTCTGTAGCCTGGCATCTGTCTCAGAGAGTTTAGTGAGTGATACCAGGTATATCAATGTAGCTATGAAAGGCAAGGACCCCATGGAATAGTGACTCAGTAATCCCCAAGCTTGTTGCCATTCATCAGCGTCTCTTTAACAGCAGCTTGTGACAAGGGAACACTCTGAAGGCACATAATCCTTTGACTATAGGAACACTGCAGAGACAGTATAAGCCTAAAGGTACAATCATTCATGACTGAGAAATAACAAGATGGAGGCAGAGAAAATCCACATTGGTATCGGTTGCTTGAAATGAGGTGATTGTACAGCAAAGCCTCGTGAATCCCACGAGGCGAAAAGACAGAACTAACACACCACATGGTGTTTCATTAGCAGTAGTGGCTGCACCAAGGCAGGCAGGCTACCTGTGCCCTCGAAGGCAGGGTTTCCTGTCAGGCTACCATCATTTCAGTCAAATTTACAAAATGAGAAGGAGGAGACTCCAACAAACGTTAACATTTGAGAAAAAAATAGTGACACATACTCTTAAGTTTTCTAGGAAGGCATTCTTAGAATTCCTATTTTCATTGTTATCTATAAAGATAATGAGAGTATAACAGTAAAAGGGAAGTTTCTAGAAGTCTGGACATAACACTCCATGGAGCTGTAATATACCAGTTCCCCGAAGCAAAGATCACTTTTTCAATTACATATAGGACAGTAATGACAAGTTGTTTTAGAATTAAATGTAGGGGGTGGCTGTTTTTAACAGTTATTTCATGAAATTGCCAAATGTAATATCTACCTGCAGGGCTTCCTGCCACTTAAGCATGTACCAGGATTATAAACTTCCAGGCTAAAGTTTCACTTTCCTTAATCTTTTGAAGGGTTATGATGACTTTTCATTTAAATAAGATGCATTGAATTAGTCTTTTAAAAAATTTATCCAGCTGTCTTCCTGCGATCAAAAAGCAGATTTGCAAATTAAGATGACAGTCAAACTGCTATAAACTGGAGAAATCGGACAGGAATGAGGTTCTGCATTTTCATGTTAATTATTTCTTTCTGAATTCTTAATATAACACCTGGACAGGACATATTTATCAGCCATAACTATATCTGGAAGAATATAGCATTTATGAAAGTCTCTTTAAAAATATATGATGCTTAAAATGTGTGGACATAGGGACATGTCCTAAAATTAGAATACATTAGAAGTGTTTCTAAAATTCATATTATAGTCCCCCACACACATGTGCACACATGTGCTCACACATGCACACACATACACACAAATAACATTACTATAGATGATTCCTGCTCCAAAGCAGTCACTTCAGGGTCTGTACAATACTATTGTTATCAAAGCACAGTCCTTTGATACTTAATCCCTTTTGATCCACAGGAGTCTTAAAATAACCTTTTGGTTTTTTGACTGTATTTCTGTTTTCCTTCTATGAAAGGCAGTAGTTTTTAGGTTAAGGAACTCAGCTGTGAATGAGATGTCAACTCTGTTTGTACATTCTTCTAGTTACTTCTGCAAGTCACCTTTTCATCTTTGTTCTTTGATTACACAACCTACCAGATGGAAATAATAATTTGATCTCCACATGAGTGTGAAAGACCCCTGAAATTCTAACATAGGATAATCCCCCCCCCAAAAAAAGTTCATTATTGAAGGAAATTTTTCAAAATAATGTACTTGTTTAAAATCTGTGCGTGAGGACGTTTAAAGGGCAGTGATTTAAGTTTGTGGTTCCAAAACTGTTCAAAACTAAAGGTTTTATTTCACTTTGTTTTTCTCCAACATTTACCCCTTTAGTTTACATTCCCCAGTTAAGAATTTAAAGTGAACCTTTGCCAAAGCCTCAGGTTCCACCTGGTTTAGGGTTGAAACCACATGAAGCCACTGAATTTTGCATAGTTTCCATTTGAAATGATATATCAGCTTAGGTCCCCTTTCAGTGTGAGCCAGGTTTACATGAAACTTGGCCAAGATTTAGATGAACCTGCTCTGAGTTTTGATTTTATATCAGACCCCAAAATGAAGCACTTACCTACTTTGGTCTTTCAAAAAGCTTTTATTATAAGGTCCCCAGAGTATATCTAATAGTTACTAGAGGCTGAGGCATGGCAACACCTTGTTTTAGTATAATGTGGGGGAGAATTTCTCAGCTACTTGGAACCCATTCTAATTGAGAAACCAGACAGACTCAATAATAGAGGCTCTAGTGTCAGGTATAACACTTTGGGGAAAGAATTTCTTTTGAAGTCTCAACAAAAAGATCTTCAAGTAAATAGCTGAGAAAGACCTGCTTAATTCCACTTTTCCTTTGTTCCTTCTCTTATGTGTTCATTGATTCAATAAGTATTCTCTGAGCTCGTACCACATACCATGCCAAGCCCCATTCCAGGTATTTGGGACACACCAGAGAGCAAAATATTTAGAGATTCAGATCTTACAGGTCTTATATTTCTAGTAGCAGGAGACAAATAATAAAACTAAGTATAGTATATAGGAGAAACATATATAGTAGATTAGAAAGTAGTAAGTGGTAGTAGAGCAAAACCAGGGTAGTTCATAGTGTGAAAGAGGATTCAAAAAGAGTGAAGGCTGGTAAGAGAGTGGGTTGATCAAAGAACTGAAGAACCTGCCATATCAAGAACTGTTAGGATGCATCTACTGGGAAAACTGAGAGTAACATCAGAGCACAAGATTCACCAGCTGAGGTGACAGGAAGAATGGCTGTTACCAGCACTGCTGAGGGCTGGGATTGACTAGATTATCCAGGGAGAAGCTGGGTTGGAGCTGTGGTGGTTGGGAAGGGAAGAGGCACAGTGCTGGAAAGTTTGCATCCATGAAATTTGAAATCTCAAAAAACCACTTGTAATTCTGGAGATAATGAAGTGAAATAGGAGCTAATATCACTTAAAAATTAAGAGAAATAGGGCCTACCTGGTGGCGCAGTGGGTTAAGCAACGCACTATGAAGCAAACCGCAGCCACTGCAGCACGAGTTAGATCCCTGCTGCTGGCCAGGGAGGGGACCCACATGGTGCGGCAGACCTCTCCTGTTGTGCCTGCTGCTCCCCTCAGCAGTGTACGTCTGTTGATCTGCTTGTGCTGCTCCCCGCTATCTGTGGTGAATCCTCTCACCCCCCCACACACACACCTCTGGCCTGTACCCCAGTGCTTGTACGCATAAATAAATAAATTTTTTAAAAAATGAAGAGAAATGTCAGGGGTCTGTTGGTAACTATGGAAGTAGTAGACATTGTGACCTGATGACAAGAGTTAAATTTTTGAGATGAGAAATAAGAAAACCCAGAGTTACAGAAAGTGGTAGTGGGAGAGTGAGAAAGAGAAAGAAAGAGGGAGGGAGAGAAAAGGTGGCAAGGAAAAGAGAAGGTGGCAGAGTGTAGCAAGTTTTTAAAAAAGTATTAGCATAATGTTGGCTCAATAGGTACATGAAATTCTGCATTCAGTTTTCTAGAAATATATTACTCAAAGATAGTATATTTACACACAAACCTTGATAAATCATGACATTTTGTATAAAGTAACATTTTACCAAAATGAGATTCTTTCCCCCTTTCCTTACCAGAAATCATAAAGATGCTTAATAACTTGCTGTTTCTTGTTTTACAGTGAAATAAACAAGAAAGTCGTTAGAAAGGTGTCAAAGAATAGCATAGAAAAAAGAATCCAATTTAAGCATAGATGGTCCAGTCTTGCTTTATGGAGATAATAAACTAACTGTCTTCCCTGGGAAAAAAGAATTGAAATCTCTGAAGGACAGTGGAGAGTACTTTATATGTATAATGGTGACTTTATTGTCCCTTTTTAGGACACTGTATCTTCTCCTTACTTTCACAAAAGATCATTCAAAAGTGAACTTATTTTGATGATACCTATACAGACTTTCTGCCTGCAAAAGTAATTCAGAGTGTTCATTTTGGTGATGACTCAGGAGATGATCACATTTTTACATTTTCAAAGTTAAGCCATATAAGTCATATTCCATTCTTGATGCCCTAGAAATAACTGAAAAAAAAAAAAAAATTTTTTTTTCTGGAAGCCAGGAATGGCCTCTTGATTGAATTCTGTATCAGTTTGAGTTCACATATACTCAGAAAGTGCTCAATGGAATTAAGTCAGTTGACTGTGGATACTGTCCTAAGTTTAATTTTGTAATGGAAATTACTCCTATTTTCTTTGGAGTAAAACCACGAAAGATCGCCAGGTAGAATTTCCCTGGAGTAATTTTCCTTTTCATATTTATAAGTAATGTTTTTGCCTGTTGGCGCAATGGCAAGGATGACTCCAGGTGAATCATTTATAAATCAGCTAGCTAGAGGAGATTTTCCTTGCACTTTTCTAGGAAATCAAGTGGAGAGAAAGAAATAACCATATGGGAATAGAAGATTCAGTCAAGAATTGTTAATAAAGTAGGACTTGCCATATATAATAATAAATAATAATAGTGATAATAGTACTGTTATAAATAGTAATATTTTCGTAATACTACTCTAAATAATAGTAATATTATAAATTGCAGTAAGTCAGTTCTATGAAGTAGAGTTTGTACACTGGCAAATCTCAATCAGTAATATTTAACAAATATTTTAACAAATATCAATAAATGCCTTGAATTACTCAATCAGTAATATTTAACAAATATTTTAACAAATATCAATGAATGATATTTTAACAAATCAATGAATACATGCAGGACATTATTGTAGTCACTGAATAGGTTCTGTTCTAAGGAGCTTGTATTCTCAGATGAACCCAAGACAGCCCCCTGTGAGCTGAAGAAACATTTGCTGAAGCTCCTTACTGGGTCATTGCTAGAGACTGAACAACTTTATTTTTTTCTTTTTTTTTTATTAGATTTATTTAATTGTATTTGACATCATTTGTAGTCCCCAGGGAGTTCCCACCACCATTTCACCCATGCATCATCACCTCAATCCCTTGTGCTCTTTATGCCCTCATCCCCATCTTTGCTCTCCCCTCCTCACCAACCCCCATGATCCCTTTTGTTTATCTTTGACCTTTTGGTTTTGTTGAGTTTGTTTGTTTTTGGTTGTAATTGCCCATTTCCTTGAGCTGTCTCTTGTTTTTTTTAATTTTCTTCTTTTTCATTTTTTGTTGTAGTTGTTCGTTTACATTCCTCCTAAAAGTGAAGTCATCCAATATTTTTCTCTTGCCTTCTGACTTGTTTCACTGAGTATAACTCCTTCTAGCTCCATCCATGTTTCTATAAATGGCCCTAGTTTATCATTTTTGATTGCTGAATAGTATTCCAGTGTGTATATGTACCACATCTTCTTGTTCCAGTCATCTACTTTTGGGCATTTGGGTTGTTTCCAGGTCTTACCAATTATAAATAGTGCTGCAATAAACATGGGGGTACAGGTACTCATTTGGATCAGTGTTTTTGTGTCCTTTGGGTAGATTCCTAGAAGTGGGATTTCTGGGTCATATGGTAGCTCTATTTTTGTAGACTGAGGAACCTCCATACAGCCTTCCATAGTGGTTGGATTAATTTGCATTCCCACCAGCAGTGTAGTAGAGTTCTTTTTCTCTATATCCTCACCAACATTTGTTGTTGATTTTTTTAATGTGTGCCATTCTTACTGGTGTCAGGTGGTATCTCATTGTGGTCTTAATTTGCGTTTCCCTGATTATGAGGAATGTTGAGCATTTTCTCATGTGCCTGTTGGCCATTTGTATGTCCTCTTTGGAGAAGTGTCTTTTAAGCTCTACTGCCCATTTTTTGATTGGGTTGTTTGCTTTGACTTATTGAGTCTTATGAGTTCTTTGTATATCTTTGTGAGAGACTGAACAACTTTAAAAGTTAACAGTCTTTAAAAGTTCAGCACTTGGTACAAATTTCTTTTTAAAAAAAAAATTCATGCATATAAGAACTGGGGTACAGGCAGAGGTGCAGTAGGGTGAGGATTTACCAGAGACAGAGTGGGGAGCAGAACAGGCAGACTGATTGAAATACACTGCTGAGGGGAGCAGTGGGCAAGGCAGGAGAGGTCTGCTGCGCCATGTGGGTCCCCCATCTGGCCAGGGATCAAACTCCTGCTGCAGTGGCTACTGATGCTTCATAGTGCAGTGCTTAACCCCTTGCACCTCCAGGGAAGCCCCACGTAGTACAAATTTCTTAAAGCATTTCAGTAGATAACTGTAACTCTGTTGTTCATTAGAATACATTTCAGAAAAATGACTAGAAATTAATAATGGAAATTTATCTAGCCCTGTAAATTTATAAGTACAAAAGCTAGATGAAGAAATGTTAGGTTTCTGCCTACCCTAGCCAGCTTAGAGATGCTTACTTAGGACAGTGGCAGGAAGTATTTCCCAGTATCATTCTCACAGACCAGGGGTTCTGAGTGTAACAACATCCTTTTGATCACGTGGTCATGTTAGAATTGCAAATAATATCCAGACAGAGAGCTCCCCTTCATACTCCTTTAAAGGAGGACTTCCTCCCAAGACTATTGGCTGTGTTTCAATGCAAAGAAGAATTTAAATGTATGGACTGTGAGTGCCAAAGATTTTTACTTAATTTTCTTTTATTCAACCTGTTCAAATGAGTGACTCTTTTTGTCAACTTTGTCAAATGTTCTGTTTCAAATGAACATTGTTTCCTGAAACTTATATATACGGTTCCTGGAGTTCCACTCAAGTAATAGGATTTGATTCCTGAGAAAGAGAGAAAATAATAATAATAATCGACTTTTATAGGTGTCTGAAATAGAGGGCTAATCCAAAAGTGTTTTAGACACTTTGGAAATACCAGTACTAAACTCTCAGTGCTCTCAGTGTGAACAGTTTTGTTTGGCTTCAGCTGGTAACTTGCTGATGTTATTGAGAGCCTCCCTCCAGCGGCCTGGTGACAACCTGCTTCCCAGGCCAGCCTGACAGCAGAGGGGCACCCTTCAGCACAGGCTCTTCGAACGCAAAAGTAGCTTGTCGTCCAGGCTTTGTTTTAACAGTTTATGGACGTATTCTTGATCTATAAATTGTCTAGATACAGAAAAGATATAAAGAGAAATCAAAGGGGTTAAAAAACTCTCTAACAGATTGTAGACCGCCTTAAAGCCTTGCAGTAGCAACCAAAATAATACAAATCCCTGACAACAGCCATGTCATTGGGGGCAAGTGAAAAGACAAGGCGACTGCCCAGCAGAACAAGAGGAGAGAACGGGAGGTCAGAAGGACAAAGAGCTCCATGGAGAGGACGAAAGACTTCATTCCAAATGCCCCAAGACAGAGGATGGCGGGTGTCAGCAGGGATTCCTGGGCAGCTTAGGGACTAAGCAGGCACAGAGTTTTGGTTGACTTAAAATACCAGTTACACAAAAACCAGAATTGCAGGTGTCTCCAAAGGATGTATTTCTCCACATGTTCTTACGTAAATAGAGGATAAACAGAAGGATAGATAGATTAAATTAAAAATAAACAACCATTATCTAGACAGATTTAAAGGCTTAAAAAGGAATGAGATTCTTATTGTGTGGTTTCTATCCATGTAGTGTGGGCACACAAGTGCACACATGTGTGTGTGTGTTTCTTTAGAACTGCAGGGGAAATACGTGATAAAAAAAAATGATGCTTGACTAACAAAATCCTTATGTTTCATTGGGTGGGGGAGGGAGAGACAAGGATAAGGGAAATGAGAAAGGAAGGATTTGTCAATACTTTAATTTAAAACTTCCCCCAACCCGAGTATAACACTACAAACTAAAAGAAAGCTAGTTTTCAGAGGATAAAGTTTTTAAGTTAAAAAATGAAAATGTGATATATATTCAGCCAGATGTTAGCTTTCCCCAGTAACTCTTTTATGTGCAACTGCATAGTCTCCATCTTCCTCTAATCCTTTTCAGGCTTCTTGCCCTTTGCCCCCCACATGACCTTTGGCACATTGCCTCCTAACCTCAAAAATGAGAAGTTCAGAGTTTCAGGGAGATTTTGATGAAACCACCTGCTGTTCTACTCTACCCTTTCCCCCACCACTGAATTCAAATAGAATGGCAGAGTGTATAAATATGCTAATATTCTGAACCTCTCTAAAACCCCAATTCAACAATTCTCTGTAAGATAGGACATTGTAGCTATTGATTAGATTTCATAATTCTCCCACTACTACCCAAAAAGAATGAATAGGAATGATCTTATAGACATAAAGGAATTCTGTTTTATTTCTCATACAGGAAAATAAAAAAGACCAAATCTCAATAGATGATTTACTTTAGTACTGTGCTTTGACAGTGAGATGACTGCAGATTTTTTTCTTAAAATACTTGGTTTTCTTTAATTAAACATTGGTAAACTGAAATATTTGGCTATCCAAAATTTATTTTAAAACTCCAACTTCAAATATACAATTTTTGGAAGACAGAGCATATCAGTATCCTGATATAGGTGTTATGAGAATAAGACAACAGCATGGTTTCTAAGCTCTCAATACTGAAAAGATGTATTCTCAGCTGGAGAAGGCAGGGAAGAAAACAAGCAGGACTGACAAACCACAGGTTCTCTCAGATAGTGTTTCCTTGTCTGTTTCAGGTTTCAAATTCAATTTGGAAAGATATTAGTTGACCACATGAAGGTCACATGAGGTCATGGGTCATGGTAAAAGGAGAAACCATGACAGGGTTAACATGTTTAGGTTGTGAAAATAAATTAGTAATAAAAATGATAATACTACAGGGAATGTTCTATCTACCCCCTATTAACCTAAGAGTTTCACTTGTGTTTGATTATTTAAACCTCACAATATCCATGAGGTATAGGTACTTTCACCCCAACTTTACTAATGAGGAATGTGAAGTCCAGAAAATTTAACTGGTGCAGCCCAAAGCAGAACCCACTTGGAAGATGCCAAAACCCAGGCTTATCATAAAGCATTATGCTAGATGCTAAGAGTGCCCATGTACAGAAAAGGGGAAAAAGAGGGGAGGATCTTTAATAAAATCATTACAAAATTCTTCTGAATTGTCACTGATATAATTGCTAAATTTTCAGGAAACTTCTGCTCTCTGTTCTTATGTATTATTAGCAGTTAACACTGTAACTACTAACTACAGAACTGAAAGGGAAGCCCAATTGCTTGGGCAAACAGATTTCTTTAAAACCTGTTATTTTTTTCTACTGCATTAAAAATTAATTGTAAGGGCTAAGAACAATAATAAACATTTATTATCTCATCTAGTGTCTGTGGGTCAGGAATTTGGGAGTAGCTTAGCTATAATTCAGGGTTGTTCGTGACGTCTCAGTCTAAGACACTGGCCAGGCCTTCAGTCATCTGGGGGATTGATGGAAGGCAGAGGTTCTCTTTGAAGACAGCTCACTCAAGGGGCTGCTACTTTGGCGCTGGCCCTTAATGCAAGACCTCTGTGTCTTGCCAAGTGGACCTCTCCATTGGGTTACTTGCATGTCGTCCACATGGTAGCTTGTGTGCCTAGAGTAGGGGACCCAAACATCATGGTAGAGCAGCAGTGATTTTTATGACCTCTTCCCATGCTCTGTAATTTATGCAGTCTACCATTGGCTGTCTAGGGCAGGAACTATACAAAGGTGTGAGTGCCAGGAGGCTGACAATCATGGGGGAACAGTACTGGCGGCTGGCTACCATTCATAATCCATTTATTAATTATCTATTAATCCATTATTCAGTTTGGTGACTTGGGTTCACTTTTTCTCATTCAGGGCAAGACCAACATAAAGATGAAATAAAGCTGTAAATGCACTCAAAGAGTTACGATTGCTGGAGGCAATCTGACCCTGCATCTGTCTTAGGAGAGTTAGAATTTAAGAAGTCTTGCTGGACTCTCAACTCCAGTTTTTCTCTTTCTCTGGTGAGGACCTCAGGTGTTAGACTTGTCACTGAAGATAAGACTTGTGAAGACACTAGCCCATCAAGATCTTTGAACAGTCAGAAAAAAAAAATAGGTATGTTTAGAACTACTCTCCATATACTTTCATTTATTTTACAAACATTTATTGGATCCCATTAGTGGTCAGGACCATAATCTATGCAGAATCTTAGATACATTCTCTTTTAGAGATTCATGCTAAAATGAAACAGAGATAAATATCAGTCCCAAATGAAAAAAGTAACGTTTCTGGAAGACTTGAACTTCCTTATTTATTACAGGACGATGACTAGTTCTCCTTACCTTGTCATTGATGAAATCAGTCAAAACAACTGCCTAAAATTGTTTTCAGAGATTTTTCATGGATTTTACTGTTTGCCCCTACTCAAGTAACAAGATGTACTGTTTGAGTGAACTGTCCTTATTTCTATTTCAGTCAGTAATAGGTTGTTTGTGGACACATAATCTGGTCCCTTTATAGTTGAAAAAGGAAAATTGAACTAACCTTCAATACTGGCATTGACCCATAATATGTCACCACTTTCTATCACCTTTGATTACATATCAAATTAGACAAATGTACTTTCCAAAGTGGCTGAACTTTTTGTCCTACATAAATCAGTGCTGAGAAGGGACCAAGAAGATGAAAAAGGGCAGGTACTTATTGAAGGTCCCCTTGTGCCAAGCAGAATGCTGACCCCTTCACCATGCCAGCCCTTATATTCCCACAAAGTAGGCATCATCCCATTTTACAGAAGAGAAAATTGAGCAGTTAAATATACATTCAGAGAGCAAGGAGCTGATTTGGGACTTAAATTTGCTTCTGCCAGAGCCTGTATTCTTACCACCATGCTGTGCAAACACCACTCAGAACTCACTCCTGCATTCTGAGCAGACTGTCCCCTGCTGCTTTTAAATGTTGAGTTTTTAAAGCTGTTTTAACTTTCTGTTTGCATTTATGTGTAAACAGTTACCCCACATGGTGCAGCAGACCTCCCCTGCCTTTCCCGTTGCTCCCCTCAGCAATGTATTTCAGTAGATCCACCTGTTCTGCACCCTACTCTGTGTCTGGTGAATCCTTTCACCACCCCACACCCCCACTCCCTGCACCTCTAACCTACACCCTGCTTTTGAATGCATAAGTAAATAAAAATAAATCTTTTTTTAAAAAAGATTTCTCATTTTTTTAAGTTCATTGCTTTTCCCCCAAATAGGGGGAATGTGGAAACTGAAAGTCAGTTGCATTGTGCCTGGAGTGTCCCTAGGGGAACCTGACATCTTAATGTCATCTTAGAAATATTTTTCATTCTGGGATCATCTCTTTCTTTAATGCTGGCACATTATAATTAATGCTTTTTTCTTTTTCTTTCTCTTTCTCTGTAATTAGCAAGAACTTTTCCTTTTTGTTTCTGCTTATGTTGTAGCTTCACAACTCAATGTCAACACAGGAGCCGTTCTCAGCTGCTTAAATACAGCACTCTCCTCCATGGGGAAATGCTTTGCTACCAGCCTCAGGAATTCACATCCTTAATGGCAGGAGTAGCTCTTCAACTAAGGCAGGAAATTCATTTGCTATATGGTAGGGTCATTTCTAGCTTTGCTAATACTCCAAGAGGAACAGATTAAAGGTTAGGAAGCAGGAATAGTTATGAAGTCACCACTTCTCCACTGGACACTTAAGTTGAGAATCAAGTCCTTAGACATAGTGGCACATCCATTTAGATCACAGACTTGTTCTCAGCACATCATATAACTTTAAGCTTTCTATCTTTTCATTTAAAAGTCTCCCCCACACACAAACCCTACCTCCCCCCAGGGTCTTGTAAGGAAACAAGTCATTCTGTGTCTTAAAATAACAAACAGACATATGAGAATGCTTTAAGCTTCACTGAACCTTAAAAGAATTTTCAATATTTGGGGGGGTAAGGGTGGGGAGGGACCCTTCAATTGAAAAAAACAAAAACTGGCGACAATATGAATAGATTCATTAGCATGGTAAAAACACAGGTCTCTAACCCCTTTTTTTTCCAAAACAACAACAAATACTTTGTTGCTATTAATAACAGAAAAGCCTCCTGTAAACAGAAAGATGCTCATGCTTTCAGGTCCCTGAGAGGTTTTTATGATCTTTAAACACATTCTACATTTAGAAAATGCAAGAGGAAGGTGGACAACCACAGATTTGACCTGAAAGATCCATAGACTTTCCACTAATTGAAATTATTCTGAGTACAAATAAGATTTAAATTTGCAAATTAATTAATGGAAGTACTAATATTAAGAAAATAATAGATTAGAACCCTAATTGGTCAAGTAATTAAGAAGGCATATTTGGCTGTCTTGGTTTTGTGCAGACCCTGTTGAAAAACCTGATGGCTGATACTGGAATCCCAGTCAAGCCAAGGTTGTATTGGGCTGTGCAGGCCCTTGGGCATTTTATTCCAAAACCAAGCAAGTTGGAAAGAATGTGGTTATTTTTACCCCAAAATTTGTCACTATTGTGATATTCAAATCAAAGGCTGGTTGTGGATAGCTTAAAAGTCCATAAACAAAGTTAAAAGGCCAACAACAAACTAGGAGAAAATATTTGCAAGGTTCAGTTGTAAAGTCACATATTTTTCCTGGCCTAAGGGAGTTTTATTCTTAGCATTTATGCTAATGACAAAAACCATGACATAGAATGAGAATGATTAGGAAACTATCAATAGTTTAGGAAAATCAGTTAATGACTTTAGTGAAAACTACATGATCTAAATTCATGTAGAGTCTGAATATATTTATTGATGTACTTTTCACATTATTGACCCTGAGATTTGCTTATTTGCAGTTCTTGCAGGAAGTAGCTGCTAACTAAATAGGCTAACTCCAAGGACAAGATAAAAGCTGAAAAATTCAGGAAGCACTTACAAATGATTTGTTTAAATGTCTTTAAAATAACATTACGTTTTTAGAACCAAATGGCTCTTTAAATAACTCCTTAATTAAGAGATACACAATAGCTATTTTCAATAAATCACTGTATTGTCCATTACTGAACAATTTTGTATTAAATCTGTTATTAAGGGAATTATGTGTATGCCATAAAAAAGCAAGAATCTAGTGCAATTGAAGATGCTAAGTCTGAAGAATGGGGATATATTTCTGGAAGCATCATGAGTCATTGGCAGATTTATGATACATGAGAACCAGTGTCAGGAAAACAGAAATATTACATTCCTTTTACTTACATCTGTTTTATTACAAATTTCAATTTGGTTGATGTCATCTTGATCTTCCCTATGTCATGGACTGTGTAGCCTTAACAAATGAGTGAATTATCAGACTTTATTTCAGCACTCTTGAGACACTTAGGAGAAATGAGACAAGACAGCAATGTCCAAAGGCAATTTGAGAAGTTGGCAAGATGACAAGTTTCCCAGGCCAATTAAATGAATGTATTACATTGGTCCAATGGATGTTATACATATTTAACAAGAACTGTATTTTTTAAGTTGTCCTAAACACAAAAGTCACCATTCATAATTAATTAATACTTAAGTGAAAAGTTTTTAAATAATTCAGCGAGGAATGATCTGACTTTGAAGACCTGGCTTTGGTCAACCAACAATCTTGGAAACAGTTCTGGCTATGAAAAAAAAGAAAAAGAAAGTTCTATAGACAATGTATCCTATAGGGGAGGGAAAAGAAGTGAGACTATTCCTGGAAGAACATGAGATACTAAAGAAGGAGAATGATTCCTCCACAAGAATCAGAGTCAATTATAAAAATAGAGGGGAGTCCTGGATAGGGATAAGTCAAATCACCCTCTAGTAGTGTGACTTATGAAGTAAGGCTATAGTCTTATATACCTGTTCAGTAAAATCCATGAAACTGACTAAGTGGAGGACCAATGGGGGAGATGCACATAACCTGCAAGGGATCAATACAGCCATCCCTGCCCAAGAGGAAATGGTGAGATCCTGCATTAAAACACCATGACCTAGCTCTTTGTGATGGTGAAAATCACCTAGATAGTAAAAATCTACATCAAGTTGACTTGATCATGATTTTTAATGGTATATATGCCCAGGTGTTCTGCATGAATTATCTTGTCTTTGTCATATCTGATGTGGAGAGTCCTAGCCTATGGCTGTCAATGAAGCCTGCTCATCAGCAGAAATTCATCTGCAGTTCATAAGGGATCATTTCGTTCTTATTCACTCATGGCTTAGAGCATCAGAAAGTGAATGCTGCTGCCTTTCATTAGACATGCTACAGAAATCCACTGTATTTATACTTTGTAGAAACTCCATGATCCTGAGTATCATGTATAATTTAAATTAAAAATGGTTGAGATCCCCCCATTAATACTGTTAATACTTCATATCAGAGACATTTTGGTTCTCTTTGCAGCCTGTCGTGAGTGTTGATTAATATCACTGGTAGTCAGGACACTCTGCTACTAAGTTTATTTGGTGTAGTTTGTTAGCCACATTTTCCAGGCAAAACGAATTGCTCTTTAAGATAATCATTTGATAAACGTAAAATTACTGCGTATGGAGCACCAAAACATAGACACATGAAGGTGTTTCCTTTTTCTATGAATGCATCGTATGTCATCCACTAATTTCTATTCAGTTAAAGCAGGTATGTTTTTATACCAGTGTTTCAGATTCATAAGCCACAAAAACAAGACATAGAGTGGTATCTGGTGAGATAATAGAAAGTCATGTTCCTGCCCAATATGGCCTCCCAGGGAGGGAATACCCTATGCTGGGGAAGGGTCTGGGGTCCTGACAGCCTGTGCCAACTCCTCATCACTAGCTGTGTAACCTTGGAAAAACTAATTAAAATCTCAGTACCATAGTTGCTTCAGATGAATTTGGAGGAAATTGCCTCAACCCCTTGAATTTGTGGAGGATTACTGCACTGTTCCTGCACATTCTATGTGCTCAATAAATCTAAGCTTTCATTAAATGTTAGCATCTCTGATTCCACACACACATCTTTAAGGATGTCTGGGCCCTCGGGAAAGAGTGAAACCCTCAAGTTGAACTTTGTAAAGCATTCTGTTTCCTTCTGCAGGTGGAAGGAGATTAGCTAGTGAACCAAGTGCAAATTTCCAGACTTCTGGGCATCCCAGACAACACGTGGTATAGAGTGGGATTCCTTCGAGGTTTGTTGAGTAAAGGAGGTACCCTGGCAGAAAACTGCTGTCATCCCCAGAGATACCAATCTCTTGGTAGTTTCATACATTTCTTCTAAATAACTTCAACCTATTATCCAATGAATAGATTTCTACTGCCAGAAACTCATTAAATATGCATAATTCTGTTAAAAGATTTTCCTCATACAGCTTCTGATCTACGAGGTAGATATAAAAATTCTTATCTCTACTTTCAGCATGGGTGTGGGCATCTTAGTGGGACCTCAGGAATGTGAATCATTCAAGAAGATTCTCCACCATGACTAAGCCACTCCCTGATATTAAAGTTATGTGTGTCCCATTTTTATCACGAAGGACAAAGGGGGCCGCAGGAACACCTCATACCCTATCAGAATATCAGGAACACTGAGATTTGCACGTTTGAAATGAGAGGCTATGATATTCAGTGCTTTGTGCAATGTAACAAGGCCACTTTGATTTTCAAGTTTGCCCTTCACTGATTTTCAGATTCCTCAGAGGCCACATCTTTTCAAGGCCCTTTTAACCTCCTGTCAGAAATTTAAATGTTATCCAACCTGAGGCAGTGACTATTTTTGAGGGGGTAGGGAAACAAGTAATCAGCCTGCTATTTTTTGTTTGCTTGTTTATTGGTTTATTGGTTTTTTTGGTTTGTCATTTTTTTTTTTACCTATTGAACTTCTTTTCAGCCCTCGCCTTCTTTCCCTTTATTCCTGTACATCGTTATAAAAGTCACTCAGCAGCCACATTTGTTTGCAGTTGGTGACTATGAATTTGTTTTGAGATTTCTAGCTTAAGTGTGGTAATGCACTAAGGCCAGAACCCTTTTCAAGAATATGTCAGCATTCAGGAGTCTGCTCCAAACAGCCAGGAAGTTCAGTGCTTTTTGAAAGTACTTGTCTAGAAGGTAGAGGAGAGATCCTTAGTTTCTATGGAGAGGAGCTTGAAAACAAAATGCTGAGCAAAAAAGAAAACACAGTAGAGAAAAACAGAAAATCCTATTATTTCTAAACCTTGCAGCATTATTGTCATTTTTCTTTTTGCAAGTATTAATTTATTTCCAAACAAAGTGAGTTAAGTCAATATTAAGCTCTATACCCGGATACTAGCTAATGTCTAAGCTTTCTTGAAAAAGTGCGGGCACCTTTGTCAGTGAATTCTTCTCCTTGCTCATACACTCTCCTTGCTGTCACCTCACTTGCTGGAAGGCCAGTGGGGCCACTTCAGAATCCAAACACCTAAACCTTTGTTTTGGGAAAGGACAAGAGCTGAGAAATGGCTTTCACGTTGGAATGAAGCCAGACATTCGCAACTTTTCATATTTTGTTTGTAGTCTATTGAATGAAAATGATTTCTTAGAGAAATCGAGACTCATTGAAATTGAAAAGGAAAGGTTTTAAAGATGAAAGACCACCTGTTACTAGAGAAAGGCATTTAAATGTCCTATTTTTTTCTTATACTAGTATGTAAATTTAAGGTAATTGCTTACTGTATATTTGGATATGGCTGGAAATATCAAGTGATGAGGTAGTTGATTTATTTATCAAAATAACTGGATTTAAAACACCCATGAAGGGGGATAGTACCACCTAAATATCCTTCGTTTTATTCCACATTTACTACCCCCTGTGTTTTGCCAGATTTCACTGTCTATGGAGACAACTGCAGTCTACATGCATAAGGTATTACTAGAGTCTTGAGGAGGAACAGAATTTTGAGACAATTGTGTGAGTGTCTGAAATGATCAAGGAGGGCTTCATTAATATCTGCATGTTCTTGGGCAATAAAAAGGGTTTAACCTTTTTGATGGCAGTATAGTTGCTTGGGCAGATAGCATGTTGGACAATTAACATATCAGGCGTTTGAAATTGGAAGGCATTTTTACTATTAAGGCCATGATTGAACAGGCATTGAATTTTAATTTTTTTAAATTTTCTTTGACAGTATAGAATTTTTGCCCTCATGTGTGGTCACCAGAGCTCTCCTACTACCAAAGCACCCATTGTCCTTCACTATAGTGCATTGTGCTCTCCCCACCCAACCACCATGCAAGTTTTTACCCCTTTTTCTCTCCTTCTTCTGGATGCCTCAGATCAGTGGTCGACGTTCAAGGGTTTGTTTAAGGTTTGTCTTTGTTTGACCCTTTGTTTGATTTCTCTATATGACACCTGTAAGTAAAGCCCTCCAGCATTTATCTTTATCCTTCTGGCTCACTTCACTTAAAATAATCCCTTCATTTATATCCATGTTGCTGCAAGTAGCATGAGTTTATCTTTTTTGGATTGTCAAGTAGTATTCCATTGTGTATATATACCATATCTTCTTGATCCTCTAGTCTGTTTTGTGGCATTTAGGTTGTCTTTATATGGTATAGTATAGTCAATTGTAAACAGTACTTACTAAGGTACTGAATTTTTAATAGGGAAGTGACATGACTAGGTTTGCATCTAAGAAGTTTGCTCTGATTCCTGGGTGAATCAGAAATTAATTTAAAGAGGAAGTAGACAAGAGGGGCAAAGACCATAAGAAGCTCTTACAGTAATCTGGAAAAGAGACAAAGACATGATGAAACATATGGCAGTGAAGAAAGCATTGGATAAAAGGGAACAGAATTGAGAAACATTTCAATGACGAATTCAGCAGTTTTTTTTTTCCCCCATATTATGTTTAAGTGATTAAATTTAAGTGATCATCCTGTTAGCAAGGCAGTCAGGGGCTACCTAAAGACTTCAAACTTCCTCTAAAGAGACCCAGTTAACCATGGCACAAAGGCAAAATAGATTCTTAGTATGAAAGAACTTTAATAGAATTGGGCATAGAGAGAAGAAAGGGTAATAGTTTCCCAATGAAACACCCAAAATTACCCAACCAAACAGGGTTGGCCTTCAGCAACTGCTGAGATCCAAAATCTCTCCACAAATCTAAATCACCTTCTGGCAGGAGTCATAGGAAAGAGGTTCTAAAGCAAGTCTCAGAAAGTTGGGACAAAAGGAGATACCACATCAAAAATCAGCTGCCACTGTCAGCCTTCCCATATGTATCTCACCCACCTGTGTCTTATTTCTACAAGTCCCTCCTCTGCATATCTCCTTCCAGCAGTACCATCAAATGCAAAATGGGCTGCAGAAACAAGAGCTCTTTCCCCCCGCCTGCCAAAGTTCATCTGTCTTCCATGTTATATATGTTCACCTGGCTGCCCAGCTCTGTGCCCTAGTTCCCAGTAGCTAGTTCATGGTGGCTGTGTAAAAGTGAGGCCAGGCTACACAGTCCTATCCCTAAGAGTCCAATTAATTTTTTGTGTTGATCAAACAATCAGAATTTTTCTTATTTCCATAATAAACATCACTATATACAATGCATACTTAAAATATAGTCTCTGATTTTTAAAATTTTCTATTTTCAGTAACTTAATGTAATAAATTTTTGACAAATAACTACATCAATTTTAAAATTCTCATAGCCCATTTGACTCTCTAGACCTCAGCATCTTAGTGGTTATAGCTGACAGGTGCATCAAGATATGGTATCTCTTCAACCTGCAGGTGGATGAGGGACTGTGATGGCTTGAGTCCCTCTGCATCTCAAGTACCTTCATCTGGTTACCCCAAAATGCTGTACATAATTGGTGTGATTTATTATTTCTTGGGTGCCAGGACATAAAACAGTTTGGGAAAATCATCTAGACTAATCGAATTTACCAAAGAGTTTTAATTTAACAGTAGTGAACATAAACTGGATTAGGCATTTTGGTTTGTATGTTCACTACTTTTTTTCCTTCTAAATTTAACTAACTTTTCAGTGATAACTATGGATTAACCAATAGTTGATGGAATCAGCTATGGGAACAGTGTTACAAGTTTAAGAATAGTTTATCAATCATTTATTAATTTGAGTTTATAAAATATGAATTTGAGATATAGCTGACACATAACTGAGAATTTTATACGAAACAAATCATTTTTAAAAGTCCCTTTTAAAAATGGAGACCTTGAGCATAGAGACCTTGAGATTTAGCAATTTGAACTTTTAAAATTCTTTTATATTGTTTTAAAAATTCTTTTGAAATTCTTGTTATTTGTATAAAGGCAGAATTCCTACTTTCAATGAAAATATAGAAAACTTACTGTTGAGGGTAGAGAATGTCTTGAATGAACTCCACAAACTCAAGTTTTATGGACTCCACCCCCACCCCAGTTCAAAGAGATCCAAGGACTGCAAATCCCATAATGTCATTACCGAAGGGATGATTTCTGGGAAGTGAGGGAGGAGTTAAACAGCAAGAAACCTGTGGACTTGGGTATTGGGGGTGGTTGGTTTTTCATAGGCCTTGAGCATGCGATTGCAGTCCCAGTTCAGCAGAGGAGCTCAGGGTAGGACACATTAACCAATTTATCTCTCTCTCTCTTTCTCCCTGGGTTATTCCTCTCTCCATTTCCCCTTTTTGTAAATAAACCCATTATTAACTTTTTTTCTTTCTTTTTTGTGCCTGCCGTTGAGTCTCATTATAAGTCCCTTTAAGCATGTAGGTGAGGACCTGCACTCAGGACAACCCATTTCACACTAGGGTTGCCCTATAACATTATTTGCAGAAATAAGAAGGGAAAAAGGAAAAAGGTTGTTGGTGAAGAGATAATTAAGTCTTTCTTCTGAACATATTGCTCATGTCCTAACATTCCTGCAGAATAATTGTTTTCATTATCATATTTGTGTCCAACATTAAAATTTTGCAACTAGGTGAGAAAATAATAGAATATCTTAAGTAGTGTTTTTTGAAAATATTGAAATTCCTCCTTTAGACATGAAATATGAAAATACACCATTGGGTAGGTACTACTAGTAACTGTTAAAAATAAAATTTGACCAAATAAATGTGAAGTTTTACTTTACTAAAAAATTCACAAGTCAGGCAGCATCAATTCCAGTACCAAAAAAGATGCCACAAAATGTTGTACAAAACGGAAGATTCTTTGAAAGTAAGTGGGTATAAGGTTAATTAACAAAAGAAAGAAAGATTATTTCAGGCAAAGTCACCTTCCCTTAGGGGAGGGTGGAGGTGGGAGCCTTATCATGAAGATTATCCCACAGGGCAGATTATCCCACTGGGAGCTGCTAGGAAACTCCAGTTTGATAAGTCTACATTTCCACTGTGGGAAAGCTAAGACTGTGGTTTGGTTAGGTATTATCTGGATGGGACTTAGCATAAATTGCTCCATTTTGGATTTCTTGTTTCTTCTTTTACTAAACCTCTTTCAAAAAATGTCAGATAGCTTTTTGCCTCATTGCATACATGAAAAACAAAATAGTCACCAGTAGCTCTTTTGGAGCCACAGGAGGAAAGTTCTGTCAGGATGGGCCTCCCTGGTAGTGCAGTGGGTTAAACAATGCACTGTAAAGCAAACTACAGCCACTGCAGCACAAGTTCAATTCCTGTCGCCAGCTGGGGAGGAGACCCACATGGTGCAGCAGACCTCTCCTGTCTAGTCAGCTGTTCCCCTCAGCAGTGTATTTCAGTCCATCTGCCTGTTCTGCTCCCCACCTAGTCTCTGGTGAATCCTCATACCACCCCCGCATCTCTGGCCTGTACCCCAGTTCTATTATGCATAAATAAATAAATCTTAAAAAGTTCTGTCAGGGTTCTTGCTGTTGCAGCACCTGCTCAAATAAGCACAGTCTGATCCAGAAATACCATCTCACTGTGTACCACCAGATTTTTTGTCTTTACATGAAACATATAGGTTCCATTAAGTTGCACTAAGTGAACTTCATTGAATGGGCCATTCAACAGCTATCTGGCTACTAAAAAACTTCAATTATGAATATTTTAATATAAAAACCAGAGTCAAATGAAAATAAAAATCTTTTTAAAATTTGCTATTATATTCTCAATACAGTCATCTTCAAAATATGTGACATATATTCCCTCAGTTATACAGAAGTCTTCATGCTGGAAAAAGCCAAAGAAAATTCAGGTAGAGTGCCAATTTATAGTCTACATAAAGAATTCAGGCATTTTCTTTCTTTTTTTTTTTTTCTAAGGAAACTAAAGAGCAATTCTATCATAACAAAATCTAATTAAACCCTGAGAAATTACCAAAAGATAGAGGAACCCATTTCTGTTTTTTATTTCCATAGCTAATGAGGGATGTTTAACATTCTTTAATTGGCCCAGAAACATTAAACTGCCTTAAATATTAGTTAAATATTAGTTTGGAACTTAATGCCTGCAGAGAGAATTTCATGTTCTACTTGCCACTGTGGATTTCATAGCACTTACTATAAGTTGTAATTACACATTTGTGTAGTTCTTTATGTCTTCAAATTTCATGTTAGCCAGAGTTTCATTTTTTTTTCTCATTCCTAATACAAATCAAGCTCTTTTAGTATGATTTAAAATACTCTCTTGTACATTTTAAAATTAGGATGGTGGTAGAATGAGGAAAACAGAGAAACAATAGTGTTAGGAGGTGTAATTGAGAATTTGACTACGCACAACAGAAATCAGAACAGTGCCTTATGAATGAAAGGGTTTGTTCTCTCAACTAAAAGAAATGTACACTCAGACTGTGAAGACTAGAACAAGAGTGACCAGAGACCCAAGCTTCCTTTCACTCTGCTATAGTAAGGCACATTCCATCATTGAGTCAGTATATAATAGGGGTGGTCCCCAGAAAAAGGGGAGATCCCAGGTTACCTGCTTCACTCAAGGGAGGGTGGAGCTGAGCAGGTAGAAGAAGCTGGAGAGGAGACAGAGGAAGGAAGGAAGCTGGAGGGAGCATGAGAAGGAGATCTGGAGGAGGCACATGGAGCAGAGAGATATGTGAAGAAGCTGCACTGGCTTCTTGGTCCTGGGCTGTTTGAAACAGATGTGGGTGAGAGACCTATGGGTGGGGAGGTTAACAATAGCAGCTTTTATCTTGATTTTGACTTTGCTCTTTTCCTCCCAGACTTGTCTGGCTGTTTAAACCCTGTTCCATGGGTCCATGCTGGAAGATGCGTTAGACTTGTGGCAGGCTTTTGGGCCTTGATTTGGGCCAATTCTGTTTGGCTGGACTACCACCCATTAGGGGGCAAATAATTTTAGGTGCTAGATTTGGAAACTATAGTCTTTGTCTTGTCTGTATTGCACACTAGTTGTATTAAAGATCTTATATGTTTTGTCTTAATGTGGTAGATGACAGAACCTATTTAGAGCAGGCAAGTTTGGGGGATTTGGGGTGCCCCTCTCCCTGCCCTGTAACATGTGAGAATATCTCTTTTATTTGGCCTTGCTCTATAAATATTATTGTTTATTTTTTTTTCTGAAGAACATTGGTTTATAACATTGTATAGGTTTTAAGTGTACAGTTATACATCCTCTACTTTATGCTCACCATCAAAAGTCTAATCTCTTTGTCACCATACAATTGACTGAAGTCACTCTATTGCCTATGAAGGAAGTGAGAGTAGCTCATGATCCAAGTTGACTACTGAAGTTCAAGTTCACATGACAATGTGACAAAGGGCCACTCACACTCTTTTATGGCACTGTCCCAGAAGTCCCAGCACTACCCTTTCACTACAGCCCATTGGAAGGAATTCAGTCAGGTAGGCACATGAAGCTTCATGGGAAGTTGGGAGATGTTACCTACAGCTGAGCTATTTCCACCGCAAACAACAGCCAGGATCTTCTTATATGTGAGGAAGACAATGAATGATGAGTTAGGCGATGAGCAGTCCCTGCCATATTATTTAGGACTATCTGCATCAGTCAAAAATGAAAATATATCTTATTTTTCAAGAAATGATAACACAAATTACATGAGTTCAGAATTTGTCTAGAAAAGACAAATGCTTTATAATCATTTATTAAGCACTACATTAGCCTCTACATTTAGCACCTTGGCCAGGCAAAGCAAGGTGAGGTGACTCAGTGAGGTGAAATCGCTCTCTCTCATGACTCTTATCTAGAAAACTACAATTTTTTTCTTTTTAAAAAAGATTTATTTATTTATGCATACAAGAACTGGTGTACAGGTGAGAGATGTGGAGGTGAGAGAATTCACCAGAGACAGACTGGGGAACAGAACAGACAGATTGACCAAAATATACTGCTGAGGGGAGCAGCAGGAGAGACAGGAGCGGTCTGCCACACCATACGTCTCACCTCCCTGGCCGTGGATCGCACTTGTGCCGCAGCTGATGCCCATACCTTCATAGTGTTGCAACTTAACCCTTTGTGCCATCAGGGAGGCCCTCATGTCTTCATTCTTATTTTAAACACATCCAGTAAGGTCTAACAAGCCATCTCCCTAAAATCTCGGAAAAGACAAAATGGAGTGCTCTGAGGTAAATATAATAATTAGAAATGATCGTTGGTAGAAAATGAGATAAAAATGATACTCTGAGAAGCACCCAGAAAGAATCCCAAGCACTAGATGAGTGTCATTTACGTACTGGACAAACAGCTTTCCACATCCCAGTCAGTGTGAATTATAGCCAAGGGCTGTATTTATGTTACCAGTGATGACCCAGAGTCACAAAAGAAAATAGTAACATCATTCTCTGTAATCTTTGAAGATTAGGAAATGCGTAATTAAATTTTGAAAGCACATGTGGTAGGTTAAATCACAGTCCCCAGTTTTTGCCACTTCAACTCCACCAGATAATGGACAGAGTCCAGAGTCCCTGCCCACTACGATAGGACTTGCCAAGCCTTGCAGGGAGCAGAGCAGATCCCCACCCACACTGGGCTGCACCACAAGGCTTGCTTTGGCCAATGGCAGGTAAGCAGGGGTTCAGGTCACTGTGTCTAAGCAGGTGCTTTGAGTGGCATTCCAAGTTTCCATCAGCCCTCCGGCTCCAGGTTTCTGTCTTGAGAATAACACAATTCACACGGGGGTGCTGCTTCAGCCCGGCTTCCGGGACTGATGAAACACTACCCACTGCAGCATGGAAAAATAGCTTTTTTTGTTATAAGCTACTGGAAATTTGGGGATTCTTTATACAAATTCCATGTGTTTCAAGTGGTTCCTGTTTGTTTTGTATGTTCATTTCTCCCTCATTTAAATACTTACAGTAAGTTATCATGGAAATTCACATATTTAGAGACTCTCCTTCCCCTTACTGTGATAAATAGTTAAAGTATTACTGTGAATAGCCTCATTTCAAATTGAACTTGAGGACATGATGGAAAAAAGGATACAAGCAGCCGCGTGCAATGCATTAACAGGATTGTGCCTCCTCCACCCAGCAAGCCAGGAAGCCTAGCCTCAGGGAGGGCTCCTGTGGGTGTGCCTGCTGGGGGCTGGGAACAAGGCCTGCTGGGGGCCTGGGGGTGGGAAGGAATCTCAGTGGCTGGAATTTCCATGCACTGGTGATATTGAGGATGATGTCATTAGGGTGTGGGTTAAGGACAGCTGGCAGCCACCTGCCCTCCCTTTAGAAAATTTCAGGGGTTGGGGGGATGGCTCTTTCAGATCACAGGCACAAAGCGGAAAGTCAAGTCTGATCTTTCTGTTTCTGGAAAACGAAGCACTCCAGTACTAACTCGGAGCCTGAGAATGACCGACTGCGTGACTATGCACAAATTATTTCACCTTCTGCTTTAGCACCAAGGATTAATTAATCATTGCAAGTTGTCTCGAGACTACACAATGCTAAATACAAATAGAGGAGACCCTCAAATTCATGGAGTTGTGACTCATGGTCTTGAATATTCATGTTCAACCACGCCAGTCCACTCTCTCACCCAGCAACCACTCTTTGTTTTATTGAGTTCTGAGGGGTCTCCTTCTGTTTGTAAGGTGAAAGGGGGACTGTACGCGGTGTGTGGCTGCAATACTGATGCACTGTTTTGTTCTCCTTGGGTGGCTGCTGGAAGGCCCAGTGGCAGGTGCCTAGACACGCAAGAGACACCTGACACAGTTTTTCCCCCTCTAAATTGCTCCCTACAACTTTTGTCAGTTCAGAAATCTTTGTGCATACACGATATTTCCCATGTTCTATGGGAGAAAATAGAAAAAACAACATAGTTCAGAATAAAGATTTCAGTGTGGGGTAGTCCCAGTTCTGTTCCTTGCACTGCAACCTTGGACAGACTCTTAACTTACCTGAATCTCAGTTTCTTCATTTAGAAAAGTGAGTCATAGCAGTACCTATTTCAAAGTCTTGGAAAAGTGAATGACTGGTTAGGAAAAGTTTAATACATGGCGTATGCTCAAAAGTATTAGCCAAAACTGTTACTTCCTGATAAAAGGTAAAGTTTCATCCACATGTTAGAAATTAGGACATTTGGAGACCCAGGAGGGCAAAAGCAAAGAAGAACGTAGTGAAGAACTTTAGGTAGTCAAGAGGGGCATTAGTACCTGAGATGTAAAGGAGGAGCAGGGGTAAAGTGAGGGTGTGAGGGGGAAAAAGAGAAGAGAAACCAGAAATTCAAGACATGCCCCCTTTTTGTGGGGTTCAGGTCATGCAGCAGTTTTCATGCCGCTGAAATATACTCCTTGAAGTCAGCAACTGTAAAACTCAGACTCCAACATTCTTGTCGCTTGGGCTGACCAATCTTCAGCGAAGATGTGATTATGGTAAGAACATAGATACACAAAGTAGATTGGAAGGTTACAGCCTGGACCTTTGCTTGCTTGGTCATCTGCACCTAGTCCCAGAGACCAATCCAAAATTTCCAGCTCTGTTGTGTTAGTGGATCCCTTTATTCTCCCACAGTGAGGAGGAGAATTCAGCTTGGAATTCCCCAGTGATGTGTCTGGCCATCATAGTGGGTTGATATATTTTTTGGGGAATCATGTTACTTGATTGTTTTCCACGGCAACTGTATTTCTCTGCCAGTGCCTGAAAAAGACGTGAAAAATGGGGGTAACAGGCCTGGAGTGGGTGATTAGCAGAGACAGGTAGACAGAATTTGAAAACTGAGGAGTAGCTTTAAATAACTCACAATGCCTCTTTAATCTCCAGTAATAATTTCCCTCAATATCTCTCTATCAATATATGTATCATATATACACATACACACACATATAAAGGAATATTAATGGGTCATTTGAGAGTTGATCAAAAGAACATTTTTGGATATTTGTTGAGGTAAATGGAAAACTCTTTCAGTTGCCCAGGTATAGTGAAGGTTAATTGTGTTGGAATGTTCACTTTTTTGGAAAGTCTGCAAAAGATCATCTTAAAAAATAATTCAGTCAACTATGAAATAATTGGCAATATCAATATTCCTAGCTTGTGAATGCTGAGCTATTTCAGCCAATGCAAGTCTGAAAAAGACTTGCAGCACTTTTCCCATGCTTGAATATTGGTGGGGACCTGCTTCCTGATTCCTAGAAGGTTATGTTCTCAAGGTTCCTATAGTGGCAGAAGGATGATGGGAGAACTCTTTCAGTGCCTTTTAGAAGGGTACTCATTTCATTCATGAGGACTACACTCCCATCAGCTCCCAAAGGCCCCACCTCCCAATGCCATCATTTTGGGAAGTAGGGTTTCAACATATGAATCTGGGGATAGTATAATCATATAGTTCACAAAACCTTCAACTTCAGAGATTCTATGTCTTTTCTAGAATGTCTCCTTCCCATGACCTCCAAAGTGTAGGTTGATAACTTCCCTTCTCTTATATAATCCAGTCTGTGAAGTAGTATTTTAATGAAACAAAACAAACTGTGTGCCAGGATGCTGCTATTTGCTAATTTTGCAAACCATTTTATGATCATTTAAACATTTCCTTTGAATGCATTTCAAGCACATAAAGCTGTATGTTGGAGATCCTGAAATGAAGGACCAAAAACAAAAAATCTAGCTCTTTATATTCTCATCTGTCTTTGAAACTTAAAAAAAAAAAAAAAAGAATCAGGGAATCAAAAAGTGTTTAAGGAAAACAAACAAATAAATAAAACCTCCTGAGATCTACTGGCTTGGAGGGCTTAGTAAAAACTTCTTTAGCAACCAGACTTAGTAACTCTAAGAATCCAGTTCTACTACCGTGACAACTATTATTTTGAAGTTGTCAAATCAAATGCTATGATATATTTTCATAACATTTCAGCATAACAAGCCGAAAGATACCAGGACTCACAACTTTATAAAGAATTTTCTGAACAAGCCAAGCCCTTAGTTATTATAGTTATAAAATGCTTACTGTGCTTCACTTATCCATCAGTGAAAATTGTTTTACTTTATGCTCTACTTTTGTATGCAAATTTTACATATAAACCTAATTCAGATAACAGGGAGAATTCTCTTTTTTCCTTAATTAATAAGCCAATATCTACCTTTGCATTTAGATTGTTTTAGTTAGCTTACAAATATAATTGAAAAATGCTTTCCTTTTTGAAAACACATAAAATCAGCCCAACCCCATTGCATTATAATCTCTAATATCACATCAGGTTTTAATAAGCCTCCTTTTTGCAGCACACATGTGCTTAAGACTTCATGGAAATCAAATCAGTAGAGAGAAGGGATTACTTTAGATTACTTTGAAATATGCATTGTTTGAAATGGCCTCTGGTGGCCAGCTTTCACGAATGGCTGATTTTTACTTGTGGGGCACATCATCTGGTTTAATTATATCAGTTCCTTTGTGTGACAAGTGCTGCTATTGTGTGTGCTGAGAAATAAAGGCTTAAAACAAAGTAGAATAGTTAGTGAGAATATAAAGTTTGGAAATGGAACACCACTGAGTGCTTGCTGGCTGTGTAGAAGTCTAGGTGAAAGTTAAAGATTTAAGTAAGTGTGAACATTCTTCTATAAAGGAACTCCACTGATAATAAATACAAATTTATCTCACCAGTCTTAAACATAATCTGAGCCTTTTCTGGAAGATTATTTTAGAAATATGATAAAATATAACAGGATGATAAAACAACAACTATTTTTCATTCTACAAATTCTCACAGTTTTTATATCTGACAATAACACAGTAAGGTAGGTACACTGAAAACACAAGTTAAAGGTGATTTTGTCATTAAAAGACTTAGTTTTATATATATATGTATAAAATATGCATAAATTATATAATATATATATTTTCCAACATAACTTGTGAAGGATTATTTTTCAAATATCATACATGAACTAAATTTTAGAACCCTAAAGTCTTAACTCCCTTCCCTTGTACTTTGAAATGCATGTTCATCTTTCACATTCTACTTCCCAGACTTTTCTTTTTTGGTCAGCATTTTGTGTCAACTCAGGTAGATCCCTCAGGAGAAATTTGTAGCCCCAGTTTGCTGTATTTAAGCCCTATAAACTGTGAAAGAGCATTACAGTGGTACTGAGTTTGATAGCATAGAAAAGTAGGTCAGTGGATTTCTCCTGACACTGGCTTAATTTATATAGCAAAGTCAGTGTTCCCCTTTATTCACATAGGTTTCAACAACAACAACAACAAAAAAAAAAAAATGCAGAAAGATGCTTTTGAAATTCAGATTACCCTAAGAGTTGTGAGACTTTAAAATAAATTTATATTGTCATGTACATCAGGGAAACAAACTGAAAAGAAACATATCCCCCAAATCCCCAATCTATTGAAAGTACCTTTTGGGTAGCTAAGAATAATTGTACTTTAAGCTATGTTTCCTTATTATTTGAAAATTGTGTGTAAATTTATTTATACACAAATCTAAAGTGTGTGCATATGCATACACATGGGTTTATGTGTGTATAGATAGAGAGAAGGATAAAGCACTGATGAAACTTGATGCCTGTGGCACAGACAGTCGTGCTCAGGAAATGCTTCATCTGTTCCACCAAATTTCCTATCACTCTTACAGTTGGATGGGGCACATGAATAGCTGGAACCAATAAAATCTGAAGTGTCATCTGAGTCACTTCTAGGTTGAAGGCATAAAAAGCTGTCTTGCAAGATTGCCTAGTTTTTTCTTGTCCTTCTTCTTGGTCTGGTTATTGTGACAAGCAGACAACAGTGCCCCCATTTGCCTTCACCCTTGCGTGACTGGGCAGAGTGTAGCTCTTTGCCATTGTGACTTGTAGAATGTGTGTGACTTATAGAAGGAGTGACAAATATGCTTTTATTGTGTTAAACCATTGAGATTTGGAATTTGTTATTGCAACAGATTCTTCCTGCTTACTCACACCAATACTTCTAGATTCTTCCATACGAAATAGACAAAATATATAAAACCAAAAGCAAACTTAATGGAATTAAATGCAATACACCATATACTTTATGACAGCTAAGAGGCCTACAACGGCATTTGTAGTTCTTTTTATCAATATTGCTGTCCTTCCACCAGGTCCACTACCCTTTTTTTGAGCTTCATTAGTTTCTTTGCCCTCATTCTCTTGGCTCTCACTGTCAACTAACTCTGCAACTTGTGACCACTATCAAGCCCTTTAGACACTTTGTAGCGCCTGCCGCAGGAATATCAAGTCCCTCTGGTTCTTCTCATAAGTTCTAGGTCACTCTCTTCCTTTTAACTCCTGTTTTTGAAGCTGGACAGATCTTAACCTTGGATTTTGCATTCTCAGAAATGCATTTGATAAGCTCATTTTTATGTAGTTTTAGTTCTTGCCTTTTGGAGCTAAATTTCAAAAATACATTTCTTGCTCTAACCTATCACTTCGTCTTGCACTACTCAGTCCTTCTTGTTATCCTCTTTCTGAATCCTTTTATTGAATGAGAAGATAGAAGAAAAATCTAGAAAACTGAAATCTACTTATTCTTGCTAGTCTAATGCAACAGATTGTTGGTGGAAAAGCCAATATATGCATGAATGAAGTAAAAAATAAAACTCATACTAACAGTTCTATGAGAAGATGACTTTTCAAGGTTTCTTCCAATTCCAGGACTCACAGTGTTGGGGAGAGTAAAGCAAGAAACACAAACATTGTAAAGGAGAATCTCATCATTTAGCCAAGTATTTCCCCAAAGGTGCTCCAGGTCAGACACGTACACTTTTCAGCTGTCACTGGTTGTGGGGAAAGATTTATCATTCGAGGGGAATAAAAAACATGTCACTGCACCAGAGGAGACCATTGTCTCTCTTCTTTGTTTGGAATTGTAATAAATTAAATCAGGAAACAGGCTTTCTAGGGATTAAAAGTAGATGAACTTTGCCAACTCTGGGGTTTTTAAAAGAAGAAATTAACTTCTTCATGGTTTCATATATATCATAAAGTAGATAGCACTTCCTGAAGGCTTCCTCTAAAGAAAATAAGTGATATATGGGAAACTTGAAAGTCAAAATCAAAAGGAAAGGGCCATGTAAACTGACCCTAAGAATTGTGAGTGTCTAGATTGACAGTGGGGGAACAGGGGTGGAGTGTGGATGATACCAGCTTCTTGCTGGTACAATCCTATTTTACTTCACTCTGATGATAAACTGTATTCTGGCTAAATTGAGCTTTGAGTAATTGCATGCTGCTGTTGTAATGAATCCTGCTGTTTTGATTTGTTATGTTTTCCCTCTGTCCTCACTATAGACTAGCATTGCTTTGTACTAGAAGCCCCGCTTTTGCCCTATTCCTGAAAAGTTTATTTCTGTGCTGACTGGGTCATTCTGATCTTGTCCTTGCACATGGTTTAGAGTGTGAGCTTTCATTTGTGAAGCTGTATTATCCTCAATACAAACAAACAAACAAAAAAATCCATAGCATGCCATCATTCCTCCACTCCTGTGGGATGCATCTAAAGAGGTGTGAACTTGTACCTATGATATGTCTGACTCATTTAGTGTTATAAACCAATATTACATCAATAAAACAATACAATTTTAAAAGAGAAAAAAAACTCCAATGTGATACCAGGTATCTAGAACATAGGATGGTTTCAAGGTCTATAGGGGACATGTGAGTAGGTGAATAGGGCCAGATCTACAGCCTGAAAGTTAAAAAAAAATCTAGGCTTAACAGTGGAACCAGAATACTGTTAAGAGACTCCAATCTTTTGAGCTCAGGATTCCGTTAAATTTATTAAAATTTATTGAGAACCCCTCCAAGAGATTTTGTTTATGCAAAGTATACCCACTGATATTTACAAGTAAACTGAGAAAAAATTTTAAATATTTTGAAAATAATAGTAATAATCCATGTTAAATCATGTTTTATGAAATTGTGTTTTCCAAACCAATAAAATATTGGTAAGTAAAGTAACATTGTTTACATCTTTGTAATTCTAACATTTATCTGAATAGAAGAGAGCTAAGCCTTTATATCTCCTTTTACATTCAAACTGTTAAAATACATTGTTTTTTTTGAGGGATAGGAATAAAATTGAGCCTCACGCGAATAAATAGTTGGACAAGAAGTTTCTAGTAGCTTTCCCCCATACTTGCACATCTTTTTGATACTGTACCAAAACTTGACAGGTAGTCATTCCTTTTTTTTTTTTTTTTTCCCAAAGATTTCATTTATGCATACAAGAACTGGGGCACTGGCGAGAGGCGGGGTGAGAGGATTCAACAGAGACAGAGTGGGTAGCAGAACAGTCAGACTGACTGAAACACACTGTGAGGAGAGCAGCGGGCAAGTCAGGAGAGGCCTGCTGTACCATGTGAGTCCCCTCCCTGACTGGGGATAGAACTCGTACTGCAGTGGCCATAGGAGCCCCATAGTGCGGTGCTCAACCCCTTGTGCCACCAGGGAGGCCCAGGAGTCATTTCTTAAAGGTCAGCTGTAGTAAGAAATCTGGTGCCATTTTTTGAGCTTTTCATAATCCATTACATTAATATCGAATGGTCACCTTGCACTTTGAAACTTTTTTTGCTGGCATGATTTTATGGCACTGTATTTGGTCATTTGAGAAATAGTAGTTCACTGAGTTATGATAGCTGGACTCTTGACACATTTCACTTTACAATATCCAAAAATAACCATTGTTAATATCAACGTCCATGTTGTCAGAAAGGCTGGACCTATGGGGAAACCACCAAACTAATAGTAGCAGACACAAACCTTCCCAAATTCTGATTTTAGCTTGAAAGCTAGATTACTGTCACTGGCAACAAATATAATAAATACCACAAGTAGCTTTCCTCAAAACAACAGTCTCATTTCATTCATTATTTGAGAAAATGTCTGCCAAAATCAAGTTCAACTTACTCCTTCAAGTAAACATAGTGTTCCATGAAAAAGAGAAGTGTGTAATTCAGCTTGCAATTTGGTTGCACACGACTTTTCCTCAAGATAACCCTCGTGCTCCATTGGCAACACATGATTTGTCATGCTCTCCCCTGTCATAAAAATTAAAAACAAAAGAAATGTACTTAAGGGTCAACTTTAATAAAAGTAGTCATTTTACTGCTTTATCTGAGTGAAACTGGCATTTTTCCCAAAGTAAATGATGCTCCTTCCTAAGATGCTACTAAGACAGCAGCAGTTTTACCATCATTGCAATTTCAGCATCAGTGCAAATCTCAACAAGGTGGGGAAAAGGGAAATACGGTATTAGTATTCTCATCAAACTAGCTCAAGCCTCATGGATTTCCCCCAAAGAATCTTAGGCCCTCCACAAAAGTCCCAAATTACACTGTAAGAACGCCTGCCTTTTCAAGCAGCTTGCCACCACTCCCATTAGCTCAGCACCAATTGCCCAGTAGAGTCCTAGAGCCTTGTAAACCTACCTGGGCAATGAGGCTTCACTTAGTGTGGGGAATTGGTAGACAGGCATGTGTGAACTAGACTTTCTGTCCATACTGAAGTCTTTCCAGTCCTTTTTTCTTCTGTGACTTGAAGCTTTTAATGTCACATTTACAGTTTGGCTCGACTGCCCTAAACAAAGTCCTGTGACGAGCTATGCCAATTGACTAGAGCTACAATTGGTGTTTTCATTTCATGGCTAAGAGAAAAGGCAACTTGTATTCTGGCCCTCATTCATGAATACAACTCACTTTCCATGTGTGAGGGGGAAAAAAACAAACCTCCTTTTACATTTCTGCCATTTTCTACTATTTCTCAAGACAAATTGTTAGTCTCTAAGGACACTTGTTGTCTACCACAAAGTATCCAATTCAAACATTTCATCCTTGTCTCCTTTGTCAAGTTCTGCATTTTGTCTGTCAGGGTTTTCCTTTCTTCTTCTCCTTCTTCTTTTCCTTCTGAAACTGGAAACCAGGCAGGGAGAGGATGACAGGTTTTAAAAGGTTATTTCTGTGTGCAGTTTTTTTTAAGAGTGTATTTTGTGTGGCTTATTGAAAGGAGGGGGGTAAGAAGGGAATACTTCTGCTGGCCAGACCTGTCTGAAAGCTGTTTCTTTACCACTCAATTTCTGTGCTTTTACATATGAATCCCCTGAAGTCATAATAAAACACAGAAGAAATTTTAGGTCTTTTCTGCACCTTTAACTCACCAGAGAGGAAGGTCACTTTATAGGTTTAAAAAAAAAAATCCATCAATCTGCCCTCCCTTTTCTTTATTAGGAAATGACTTTCAATGTAGTTTATACGAGGTACCATCAAGGGCTCCTTTGCTTTTTCCTAAAGGAAGAAGTAAAGTAAATAAGATAAAGAAAAGAATAACTAGTAAAGTAGGTTGAGTTCCAGGGAATGTTATCAGCATCTTAATCGTCAAGAATTTTCAGTTTCACATGTGGCTGATTATTTAAACTCTGAGTATTGCTGCTTTGCACAGTGAGTCCAAGCACGCTTTCCAGGTCCTTATGGTCAGTGGAGGTGGGTTAGACTGTGGCAGAGGCGAGAAACCCGTGCTCACTCTTCCCTCACGCCCTGCAAATCTAGAGAGGTGAGCAAAGTTTTGCTACTTAAAGGGCTAACTAACCCTGTATGAAATTTTTGTATTTAACTTTTAGCCTGATGCATGCTCTGTGGGGGAAAGCTATTGTTTGACATGTAATTTCTTTCGTCTTCCTGAACGTTGGGGATCATATCAGTTTTCTCATGATTTAAAACAAATGCTCAGAAACCACTCCATGAAGAACAATCATGGGCTTTCCCTACTCAACATGTACAGCAGTCACTGAAATAGCCCCAAGTTATTACCCAAAACCACCAAATCTTACAAGTTGACTTTCTCAGAGCTATAGGAGCAATCTCAGAGGCTTGCTTGCTGCTCTGCAGATGATAGAATTGGGACTGCCCCCTGAAAACACTAAATTTTTGTTTAAAAACCTATTTTTGTTGAGTTTCTCTCCTATTCATCCCTCCTTCTCTCCTTCCTCTCCCTCTTCTACTACCTCCCCCCATAATTACAGGCTGCAGAGTGAAAAGCATTAAAACTGTTTACAAAACATCTCATAAAGTTTAAAATAATAGGACTCTGTGTGTGTGTGTGTGTGTGTGTAAAACAGTGTGTAGCAGGGGTAAACAGTTCACACTCTTTCTTCTCTCTTCTTTCACTGCCCCTTGTCACCTCCAGAATTGAAGGCCTAGATGTGAGACAGAGACCCTTTCCTCCTGCCATGCAGTGTTCACACTTACTTTGCTATGTTTATTTATCTGGTGCCAGTTTATTATTGCTGGTCAAAATACAGACCCTCCGGTGTGTGGGGACAGATAGACTGATGAACTGGACACTATCTAATTAATTTCAGGCACTCTCAATTCCCATATAGACAGTCTGTCATGACAACCAAGAGAGAGATTTTTTTTTTTGGATGAGTCTTTTGCTAGGTTTCAAAAGTCCAAGGGAAACGCTTTCAGCAGGTTAGCGTTCTAAAGGGAAAGAGGCATTTTTCCAACCTTTTCAAAAGTCGCCTCCTGTGCAGATTTGCAAAGAGTTTTCAGTGCTCTCCTCCAGAACGTATGTATGTATTTATGTATTTATTTATTTATTTATCAACGTGGAAGGATAGTCTTAACCTCCAGTCTCAGAGCCAATCGATCATTTTGCTCTGCAGGTTTAGATCTGCTGCGGCAAAGCAAAACCTCTGTGCTGCGGGTGAGCGCTGCACCAGGTCTTGATAATAGTGTAGCTGGCCCTGACAGTAAGAGGAGAGCTCTGTCCCCGTAGGCGCCGCTGCTGAGGACTCGGCTGGATAGTGGGACTAGTCTTGCCTAGCGGGAGCACCCGCCCTGCTGATTGATGGAGGACAGTTAGGAGTTTTTGGAGGCAGCAGAAGGTTGCTCTCCCAGTCACTTACTATGAAGTCTTTGTCAGCAGAAAGAACTCTCCTGAGTAGTGAGTGACATAATGCAGATGACAAATGACAGCTTGGCGTTTCATTTGCTTGATAAGTACTCAATATCGTATGCAGGTGAGTGAACGCTTCCCCACATGCTCTCTCAAACCAAATACTCCCCAGATGCAAACACTCTACACACACTGTGGTTTCCTGGGCACTGCTGGCTCTCCCTACTTGACTATTAGTTTTCCTGGGGATATGTAAAGTGCTATTAGAATGTGAACACAGATGATACCCTCACCACTATTTTATAGAGCTGATTATGAAATGAAAATATTATTTCAGTTGTGTTAGCAGCTCTGAATGCTGTTTCCTTCTGTCTCTCTGTTTGGAGTGCAGGTGGGTGTATATATATGTGTGTATGTATATATATATATACATATATATATGCCATTCAAAAGACTACATTATATCAAAATTCTTTATCAAAATCCTTGACTGACATTTCATTTGTATTTTTCTCCCTCTTCTAGGATCCCAACTGCAGATGTTCTGAATACCTTTGACTATAAAAATTGATTATTCACCCAGGATACTTAATTCAAGGTATTAGCTCTTGTCAGAACGCTTTACATTTGAGCTGTGTTGCAAATTATATTTCAGCCATGAATTGAAATAAGAAACACTGGAATGAGAATAAAGAACAAAAACAAATTTGCAAAAAAATCAAGCACGCTTAACAAACTACTCAGCGCCTCTGAGGGTTTGCCACTTCTGACTTATGCTCAGCCATTTCTCTGATAGTTCTCACTTAGTTTTAGCCCTTTTCCTGTAACTATGTTTTATGTTTGGATTTCATTTCATCTCTCCCTCTCCCTTTCTCTCAGACTGCCCAGACCTGAGGAAACCAGGAGACTGAGACATTTTGTCAGTTTGTGACACTGAACCAAACACAATGAAGTATTCTTGCTGTGCTCTGGTGTTGGCGGTCCTGGGCACGGAACTGCTGGGCAGCCTCTGTTCAACGGTCAGATCCACGAGGTTCAGGGGACGGATACAGCAGGAACGTAAAAACATCCGACCCAACATTATCCTTGTGCTCACTGACGATCAAGATGTGGAACTAGGTGAGACACTGCATCTTTCCTTTGTCAGTTGATTTGCTGAATTTCAGCCTTATCAGTAACAGTCAGTGAACATCTGGGGTTTGAACTTAATTATAGAATCATAGCCGACAACCTAGTTTTATCAAATTAATTTGTATCAATTATAAGGCATTTGGTTTGTATTTCAACATTACTTTTCTGGTCTTGAACAGAAAAGAGAGTCTGGAAGGAGGATGGAGGAAAAGAGTAAGCACACAATATTATGAAGTCAAGGATTTGATCATGCACCTTAGAAACTCTTGCTCAAGGACTATTTTTTAAATGTTTGGGCAAACTATTCAGCAATCAAAAAAGACTAAACTAGAGTCATTCATAGGAACATGGATGGAGCTGGAAGGGATTATGCTCAGTGAAATAAGTCAGAAAGCAAAAGAAAAATACCGGATGGTTCCTCCCCTAGGAGGAATATAAGGGAACCAAATAAGGATCAAGGAAAAAATAATAACAATAATAATAATAACAAAAACAAAAAGACAAGGACAAATTGGGGACACTTGGTGGGGAGTGGGGGGAGGGAGAGGGCTGAGGACAGATAAGAGCACAAGGGACTGAGGTGATGGTGCACTGGTGTTACGGTGATGGGGAATACATGGAGATTACAATTGATGGCAAATATATATAAAGAGAAAAAAGTAAAAAAATAAAATAAATGTTTGGACAAAGTTATTTGAAAGAGTATGAGATTATGGCTGTACTTATATGTGATGGGTGTAAATGTAGATACACACTACAGGAATTTTAGATGGTTATCTTATTAGAGAGTGATTTACTTTCAATTTGTAATAGTCGTAAGGTTATTGAAAATTACAGGATTCTACCTCTCTTGTGTCAGTAATTCACATACCATGTTAGGTACGATGCTTTTCTGAAGAATTAACTGATTTGGGTTAATTCTAGAGTCTTTAGAATGTCTGCCAATATCTTTGGTGGTTCCAGCTTATCTTCTGTAGCATCTAAATTCCTCTCATCTTCTTTAGTGCCCCAGCCATAAGCCTAGGGTCAAGTTTAAGGTCTTCCAGGGAATCCTAGGACCGATGAAAAGCTTGCCCTTCTGAACCTTCTATAACCTGTTATAACCACCAATCATTTCTATTCCTGAAGGGACCCAGATTTCTCGTGCTCAGGCATCTCTCAGTCTGAGTGACGGTCACACCATGTTTTCTAGAGTTGGTGCTAGCAGAGCACCCCGGCATGATTCACAGAGCTCTCTGGTGTGGGTTCTTACGAATTAAATCCTCTTTGCCAGAACATGATCTAGAAGGGATTATGATTTCCAGTTTGAAACCAAACCATGGATGCCAATAAAGGTAACTCCTTGAGTTCAGCTGGAGGCAAGTGAACTAAGAACCAGCGGCAGTGATGAATGTTTAAGTCGTTCAGAGACTGCGCTCTCTTACCTCACTTTTTAAACAAGGGTATTGATTTTCAGGCAACACGCCTAAATAAAAAATCTTGCAGGTGTGATTTTAGTGTGTATGTGGCTTGTGGTTTAGGTTTTCATTCACTTACAGAGCAAGTAAAATTAACTGAATGTATTTGATTCTCCTTCCATGGCATCACGAATAACCATTTCTTTACTACAGTCAAGATCCACACATACATCATATCTCTCCCATTTTTCCTAACTGGTTGGTCACTGAGCCACCTGTTCTCTCTAGTCTTGATTGCTAATGTCTGTTTTTCTTTCTGTTGTCAAAATTACCTTTTGAGTCGCTGATCATCTCTCTTCTAAAACCTCCATGGTTTCCCATGAGGAGGTTTTTTTTCTCCTCCAGCAGAGGAACTCTGGGCCATGTGGCCCCTCCAATCTCTGTGAGTCTCTTTCCCTTTCCCACTTCTGCTCTGCACTTCACAGAAACCACCCACACTTATGTACACTTGTCTGCCTTTCTCCCCTGAGCCTCCTCCAATCTATTCTTCTTCATGACCCAGATCAGGCATCTTGCCCACAAGGGCCCTCCTTTGCCAAAACTATCCTCAGCAGAATGGCTGAAACTTTCCTATACACACCTTAGTTTTGTTTCCAGTGTGATCCTTAATCCACCTTGTGCTTCCACACCTGTCTCTTCCCCTAAACTAGAAGTACCTCACGGTCAGGAGTATGTTTTGTTTATGTTGAAACCCTGCTGCTGGGACTGTGCAGGGAATATAGTAAGGGCTAAATAAACCCAAAATGGGATCCAAGAAAATTATGATAGCCTGAAAAAGCTAACACAAGTCCCAGAAATTAAAGAAGATATTTGTTATGACCTACCTATATACATTCATTTAAAAAAAAATCAAGAATTTCTTTGATAAATTTATTTTTAACAAATTTCAAGTTTTTATCTTTGGTCCTATTTTTTTTATTCATTAAGTATTTACTGAGAAGTTACTAAGTATTGGTTTCTATTGGAGGCATAGAGCATTATATCTGTTGGATATAATGGTGAAGGGTCACAGACCAGGTTCAAAAATCCACTTGCCTTTATTTCCCCCACATTTTTCTTTACATCCTTCCCTGATCTTCTAATCTGACACCCTGCTAAGAATTCAGTTATTTAATCTTCACAAAGTTAGGAAGTAGGTACTCTTACTCTCTTCAGTTTATGCATGAGAAAATTGAAGCTTTGAGAAGTCATGTGACTGTGGATCTAGTAAAAGTAAAAGGTGAAATGAAGACCTTTACACAACACATTTCACCATTATCCCTCCTGTTAGTCCATCAACAGATAATTAAGGATTCCTTCCTAAAAGAAACCTATAGTAATGTTCTACGTTCTAAAAAAATGATAATAGATGCAAAAGATGAGCTTTATTATATTGTTGGCTAAGCAAGTTGAAATTCTACCATGAACTATAGCTAAATAGCTTAAAGAAGACCTCCTTTCAGTAGGAAAATTATGCTATTTTTTTTTAAAGATTTATTTATTTATGCATACAAGCACTGGGGTACAGGCCAGAGGTGTGGGGGTGGTAAGAGAATCCACCACACAGAGCAGGATGCAGAACAGGCAGATTGACGGAAACACACTGCCAAGGGGAGCAGTGGGCAAGGCAGGAGAGGTCTGCTACGCCATGTGGGTCACCTCCCTGGCCGGCAGCAGGGATCGAACTCCTGCTGCAGTGGCTGTGGTTTGCTTCATAGTGTGTTGCTTAACCCACTGCGCCACCAGGGCGGGCCAAATTATGCTATTTGTAGTGGTTGTTGCTTGATGGAGTCGTTCACCTAGTTTTTGCAATGTTCTCATAATCCTTGAAACCTATAGTTCTAGATTTTAGTTGGGCTTTGTCTTTTGTTTTTACCATCTTAACCATTTTTAATATACATTTCAGTTCTGTAGTGTTAAGTCCGTTAATGTTGTTGTACAACTGTTATAGAAACGTGGACACCAGGGCTAACAATAAGCAGGTTTAATGCGCTGGTGTTGACTCAGCGGATTCTCATCCCAAGGCTGAGCCCCCTTTGTAGGAAGTCAGGGTCTTATATACACTTTCAGTTTCTACAAGGTTCCCAGTGTGTTTACATTGGCAGCTACATATGGTCACATATGACGTGGTTACAGACCAGGAGGTGAGTCGTATAGTTACATAGCAAGGAGTAAGTAAAGGGTCAGTAGTCATGGGACCCCTCAGGTCCATTCTACCTCATGGCCATACATGGTCTAACATGAAGCAAGATATGTATCAGGGACCAAGTTGCATACCAGGGACTGAGCAAAAGTTGTTACTAACGTCCCCAAGCTGCTTATCTCAAGTCACCACGCTTCACAACTAACTTCCAGAGCTCTTCATCTTTCAAAATTAAACTCTGTATGCCCATTAAATAACAGATACTGATATCCCCAGTACCTGCAATCACCCATGGTACTTTATGCCTCTATGACTGCTTTGGGGACTTTATATAAATGGAATTTTGTACTAACTTGTCGCATTTAGCATAGTGTCCTTCCTCAGGTTCGTCTGTGTTGTAACAGGTATCAGAATTTCCTTCCTTTTTAAAGCTAAAGAATGTTCCATTGTTGTAAATACTGGTCATATTCTATCTATTTTTCTGTTACTGAAAATTCGAGTTACTTCCACTTTTTCGCTACTGTGAATCAGGGTGCTATGTTCATATAAATATCTCTTCGAGACCATGATTTTAATTCTTTGGGATGTAAGATTACTTAATCATTAGATAACTCTATTGTTAATTTTTTGAGGTGCTGCAATACTGTTTCCATAGTGACTTTACCACTTCCCATTCCCACCAACAGAGCAGTTTCTCCACATCCTTGTCAACATTTCTAGTCTCTCTGATTTTTATGGTAGTCATCCTAATGGGTGTAAGGTGGTATTGCATTGTGGTTTTAATATGATTGGGTTTTATTTTACTTAGGTGTAATTATGTTTGCAAAGAGCTTAAATAAATCTTCCCCTAAGCAAAGCTGTTTGCACCTGTAATACTGCAGGCAATTTTGGCTTCTGTGCCTTCAGAAAGATATAACGGACTTAGAAAAGATTTAGAAAAATAATCACCAAAATGATAGTAAAATTCTTTTCTTTTGGAGGAAGAATGAAACAATCTACACCTTTGTCTGGGAGTACAAAGACTGAGAAAAGTTGCAATCAGAGTTTATGAACTCAAGTTGAGGAACTAAAAGCTCTCATTGAATAAGAATAGAGGCTACTTCCTCAACTTTGCTCTGGGGATAAGTAAAATAAACTAGTACTTTGTGATGGGAATAAGATACATAAGGAATTCATTATTGAAAGTGTTAGAACTTTGTATGTGGCTAACACTCTATCTTTTTCCAAAGAACATTCTCTTTATTGTGTTTTATTGTCATCCCACCCAAGTTGGGTAGCGTAGGGTCAGAGAACAATCAGGTCTTTCCACCCTCCCACCACTGTGATGATGGACACCTGCGGTCCTGCGAGCATTCCAGAGTAGGCATGCGCCAGTGAGTGCACCTGAGTGGGCTTAAATGGGCAGCGTCATGAGGATGCCAGGACCAACAGGACTGACAGTACTGACCTACAGCGAGGGCACCAAAAAGCAGCAGCAGTAGAAAGCAGCAGAGGGGGTGAGATGTGCCGGGGGCTGGGAGGCCTGCCAGCCTCCCGGCCCCCCAGCACCCCAGCACCTATGCCTGCCATGTACCTGGCCACCTCTACTAATAAAAGCATGAAAAGCCACCGAGGGCTCCAAGACTCCTCTCCTTGACCCATCTGCCAAGAACCATCCTGAACCTTGCTCCTGTGCCGCCTTTCCTGCTGCTACAGGTAGATAGAAAGAAGATCATTATCCAAGAGGAAAACTTAAACTGTGGAAAGATTAAAGGACTCAGCCAGGGTTCCCTTACTTCTAGATTTGCTTTTTCCTCAATTTAGGCCATAGGTCAGTTTGTGTCTATAACTGTAAGTGGGTCAAGTTTTTAGACGAAGCTAGTAGGCAGAAGATTTACACTATTTTTAAGTTGGAAAAGCATCCAAGGACATGGTCAACATGAAGTTTTGGAGTGGTAGTTACTTTTGCAGATGGAGGAGTAACAGAACAGTCACAGTACCTACATTTTATGTTAGCATTAAAAACAAATATATGTGAAGCAGCTATGATCAAAGGTTAAGCTTCAGTAAAGTTAGGAGAAAAACTCTTATTTCTCTGTCCATGAAATATTTTAAAAGTCAAAAAAGAGAAAAACAGAAATGCTGTGGGACTTCCTTAACTTTCTAAAAGAACTTAAAACTCTACAACTTTCCCACATGGTCCCTTGGTGCTACTCTGAGCAACAAACGATTAAGCCAATTTGACCATTGATCTGACACAAGATGGCATTTCTTAACACTCTCAGGAGCTTGTGTTTATACTAATATATCAGTAACCCTGATCCAAAGCTTCTCTTAAACCATTAGTAGAATTAACAGCCTATAAATGCTTAGAAATACTTTGTTTCTTTAAAGCAGAGGGCACAAAATTGGATTTCAGATCTCAGATTTGACCAGCACACCTTTTAAAATTAAGACATTTTTTTAAAAACAGGTGATTTCATATACCAAAAAATTGACATTCTGGATTTCCATGAAAATCCAGAAGAACGAGGGCTTGATTTTCCCTGGGAAAGCCATGAGTTGGATGTTTGAGGGGGAGCAGATGCTGCCCCTATTTGATGGGCGTGTGCTCAGATGGTCATGGTCCACACCTGATTCCATTGCTCCCCAACACTCAGGCCGAGGAGTTGGCATTTATTATCATGCCCACACTATTTTTTTTTTTTTCATTATAATCAGGAAAAAAGTCCTACACAACTATGATTATGAAATGCAGAAAAATGAAAAGAGAAAGCCCTGTGATTTATCTTTTACCGGGTTGTGTTTACTTACTGTGTTTACTCTTCTTTGGCTAGTCCTGTAGACACTTAACTCCATTCCCTTAAGAAACTAATCACTGTTAATTGCCTTTTGCTCTTGGCTGGGGAGGGGGGGTGGTGGTAGGAATAATGAGTATTAGTGACCTGAAAAAACTGTAGACAGATTTATTATCTCTTTCCTGGCCTCCTCTTTCCCCAATAATTATAAATACTTTGTTCTTTAAAGCATAAGTCACAAAATGAGGTCTCAAATCTCAAATTTGATGATGACAATATTTACTATTGAAATTCTGGGATTTTGAATTCTTCTGGACATGATAACCTACCTTGATGAAAATTTTATTTGATGATACTAAATACTGGAATCATCGAATGCTAACATTGAATCAGAAAGGTGAAAGCTATTATAAAGGTAGACATGTCATGAAGTAATTCAAGTTCTCTGTGTGATTTTGGTAAAGTTATTCTAAATAGTGTCACTTTTTCTCCCCCTTGAACTTTTTTCACATGAATGATTTGGAAATAAGTGAGTTAGAGTGCATGAAATTACAAATTCTTTGCTATCCCAATAACCTATCTTATACCAGCCAGCCTTCTCTTCCTTTTGTCCTGATTTTTACCTTCTCTGAAATTGCAGAGCTTGTAGATCTTGCAGGATTCCTGAGGAGTGCCACTTCTTGCCTCCTGGCAGTCACTGTTTCTACAACAGCATCTGGGCTCGAGACCAGTTGCTGTCCCAGAATCCCTACTCCTGCGGAAGCAGTGGTGGACATCCTGGTCACTACCTTACCTCTGCCACTGAGACTGTTTTACTCGGCCCCCCTAAATCTGAACCTTCCCTTTCTGAAGCCACCCCAGGCAACAGGGCCCCCACACCTGCCACTGGACCTCATGACAATTACCCATAGCACCCTGTCAAGCTTCCCCTGCAAAATGACTTGAGACAATAACATAGTAAGGCTTCTTGCTTTAAGGACAGGCAGGAACAGTGTTTGCAGAGATGGGTAGAGTCAATACTTTTAACCATAGTCAGTATCAACATTTTAAGTCTAAAGGCAGAGAAAAAATAATTGACCTCTATCATAGTCCATTTGGGATGCTATTAAACAAATAGACATTTTGGTATTTGGTGAGAGTACACTACCTGGTTCATAGGTAGCTATCTTACCACTGTGCCCTCACATGGGAGAAGGGACAAGGGAGCTCTCTGGGCTGTCATTGTGATGGTTCTAATCTCACTCTTGAGGAATCCACCTTCATAATATAATCAGTTCCCCAAACCCCTACCTTCTTAATCATCACCTTGAAGATTAGATTTCAACATACAAATTTGGGAGCAGGAGACACAAACATTCAGTCTATGGCAATATCCACTCTTATCTCAGTTTTTCCAATTTTTTAAAAAAATTATTTTTATTTATTTATGCACACAAGAACTGGGTGTGGGCCAGAGGCGCAGGGGATGAAAGGATTCACCAGAGATAGAGTGTGGAGCAGAAGAGGCGGATCTACTGAAATACACCTCTGAGAGGAGCATTGAGCAACACAGAAGAGGTCTGCTGCGCCATGTGGATTTTCTCTGGTCGGGGATCAAATTCATGCTGCAGTGGCTGGCGATAACTGATAGCACTGTGTCTTTAACCCCTGTGCCACCAGGGAGGCCCAGCTTTTGCAATTCTGACATAGATAACAGAGGGAGATGGAAAAGCAAGTGAAAACTAAACCTGGTTGAGATGAGCACAAAGCGAAACTGCAACCCCATTTATTCTTCAACACCCTTGTTAACTAGTCTGGAAACTATTATTGACTCTATTTTATAGATGAGAAACACAAACCCAAAGAGGGTAAGTGACTTGTTCAACCTTATAAGTAGCAAAACCCAGATGTTTCCCTCATAAGTCAAGTTCAGTGTTTTTTTTCTCTTTTCTTTCTTATCCTCCTAAACCCAACCTTGTGAATATTGTTATGACTCTTCAATCCAAATAATTGTTATAATAACTAAGAAACAGCACAGTTTGCATTTTAGGTGCAAAAGCCTGAAGTCCAGAGAGGTGAGGAATTCCATCCTAAAACAAAACTGAGCCCTTCCAACGATAAAACAAGACATTGTCCCATCCCACTATTCTCAATAGCTGTAGATGACTAATTAAGAGTTTTAGCATAGAATAATTTTGGCTGTTTACCAGTGAAAAATCAATGGTGCAATCATAGTGGTGATAAATGCCACACAAGGCAGCCCTGTTGACCGACATGAATCATTGCACAGCCATTAAAAAAAAAAGATGCCTGTGCTCACCTTCCTGGTGCTTCCTCACTCAGCAGTGAAGAGGTGTGGTCTCTGCACTCCATCATCTGAGTCTATCCAGGAACTCCACGGAGATCAGAGGCAGCGTTAGCATTGCTGTGCCTGTCAGCTCCTGAAGACAGACCCAACTGCATGCTGCTCACCTTTCATGTGGGCCTGAGCTACTGAGATCACTCTAGCCCATACGAAGGCAGGTGGTGTCTTTCAGTATCTCCTCTAAGAAGCCAGATGAAGCAAAATACAAGACTACAGAAAGTGAAACATATCTTGACTACTAACAGACATCCTTTCTGTTCTCAGTCTTGCAAATGTCAACGTCACAGCCAGTACTCAGCTTAGATGGAGCTTAAGATCATGGCATCTGGCTCAGACTGTGTGAGTTTACATCTGGGCTCTGCTACTTAGGATTTGTGGACAGCAGGCACATTATTTAACCCTTTGCACCGCAGTTTGAGTATCCATTCTATGGCAATATTAAACAATATTATTATTTAATAAACATGTGGGAATAATAGTACAAATGACACAGAGTTATTGTCAGGATTAAATGAGCTAATATTTAAAAACGCACCATCCAGTTCAGGTTCTTATCGTCTCATGGCTTGATGGCCTCCGTGACTTCTTGGCCATGTCCTTGATGGCCCAGCACATTCCCTTCTCCAGGTACACATCTCTGTTGCTGCACTGCAACAACAACACTTCTCAAAGACATTCTTCTCATTGTGTATGCCATCCATGCCTTTGACAGAGAACCTTTCTTTTTCTACTTTCATTGTGTCTATTCTATCAACTCCGATACCTCTGCCCAGCCTCCCTGCTATTTGCTAACTCTGCCTCCCATGGGTCATCAAGAGAATTCTCTGTTTCTTTTCATTCCAGGAAATCAATGTGCTTGCTCTTTGTCACGCCACCGACTTCTCACCACCTACAGAGTGTACCGCACGTCCTACCCATGACTCTAGTGATATACTTTGACCATTCCACATATTTCTTCTCCCTTCCCTTCCATTTGTCTTCTCCAACTAGTTCAGAATTTTTATTAAATGTTCACTCTAAGCCTTTACTGCTTTATCTACCCTCTCATGTGCGCGTTGCTTTATGGCTAGCTACCTAGCTTCTTATTTGGAGAGTTTATTATTGACAGCCAAAAATAGCAGAAAATTTTCCATGTAGGGGATCAGTCCACAGTGCTGATGCTGATAAAATGTTCAAGCATGAAGTGGGCTCTCACTACATGTTATATTCCCTGGTTACAAAAATGTGGCTTGATCGCCTAAAGACACCAAAGGAGAAAAAGCCCATAGGAATCCTCCTCACTGGGGCATATTTTAGAGAATTGTAATGAGAAACTAATCAGAAACCTGTCTCCTGTATTCCTGTATCTCATGGAAGTGTTAAAAGCTAATGTATAAAAGTCAGATTAACTGTGGCTATCGGGTCTGTTGCACGCTTCTCTGCTGCTCTGAATGCTTGTCTGGTTTGCATTACGATTTCCTCCCTTGCTGGAAAACTACATAGACTTTCTCCCTTTCTTTGGAAGAAGTGGGACCTGTTGGAAATCTGAGGCTCCAGGATTCAAATGCAATGGGCTTGGCTATGGTACTCTGTAGTGCATTTCTTGACAAGTCCTGAAAAGACCATTGAATTCTGGCCTGTGCTTTTTTCTGCACTGTTTGGATGTGTTTCAGCTGCCGTGTTTGGCTGGATAGAATGATTGAAATAGAATTCTTTTCTTCCTCAGCAATTTTAGGTTCCAATTTCATCCTTAACAGTTAAAATGGAATTTTTGACTATTCAAATACTTTCAAGTGCAATAGAATCATAACTTGTTCACAAATAACCTATCTATTTTTTTTAAAATATATTTTCATTATTTGTGCATACAAGAACTGGGGTGTAGGCCAGAGGGGCAGGGGCAGGGGGTGAGAGGGTTCACCAGACACAAAGTGCAGAGCAGAACAGGCAAATATACTGGAATACACTGCTGAGGGGAGCAGCAGGCGAGACAGGAGAGGTCTGCTGTGCCATGTGGGTCAGCTCCCTGGTTAGTGATCAAACTCATCCTGCAGTGGGTAGTGATAGCTTGATAGCACTGAGACTTTAACCCCTGCGCCACTAGGAAGGGCCCATGTACCTATAAAAATTACATGGAAACAGATCAAAATATAAACTCCTTGGGTTATCTTAGTCAACAATTGGAAGATGTTTGGTGAGTTCACAAAAGGACAACAAGTTTCATGAAAGACCTTTTTTAAAATTAAATAGTCATTTCGGAAGGACTTTTACTTATTACTTATATGATTAAAATGTTATCTCTAGTAATCTGTGCAATGTCATAGCCTAGTGCATATGTGCTGGGCTAGGGTTTGATGCTCTGTGTAATGGGCTATTGTTCTCTGGTAATCTTCAAAGGGCTGCTGGCCTTTGAATCTGTTCCATATCTAAAATTCTAGCTTTAATTATCAGATTAGTCTGCATTTTTTTCTTGGTGATTAAGGATGGAGAGGCTGAAATGTGTTTATTATTCTGCAAAATCCTTGAGAGGGGTAGGATTCCAAATGTTTAATTTTGTTCTGGAAATAAGAGCTGGTCAAATTATAGACTCCTTTAAGCCAAGGGAGGGAAATTAATAAATCAGGAGCACAGAGTCACTGAGTGACACGATGTAAGTGGCTGTGCATGTGGTGCGCTCCGCTAAACAGCCCTGGAACTGTACCTTTCAGGGTCCCTGCAAGTCATGAATAAAACTAGAAGGATTATGGAACATGGGGGGGCCACCTTCACCAACGCCTTTGTGACCACACCCATGTGCTGCCCCTCCCGATCCTCCATGCTCACCGGGAAGTACGTGCACAACCACAACGTCTACACCAACAACGAGAACTGCTCTTCACCCTCGTGGCAGGCAATGCACGAACCTCGAACATTTGCCGTGTATCTTAACAACACCGGCTACAGAACAGGTAAGGAAGGGGTGAACTTTCTGTTCCATAAACCTCTGGTACTGCTCCCCAGAAACAAGAAGGTACATTGTGTGATGAATAACCAAAAAAGACCCTAAATGGAAGTTGTCTAGGCTTTTCTCTTCTCTGGTAGTATCCTCCCCAGCCCTTACTTTTTACTCTGAAGAACTACCATTGAGAGATCCTTAAAGAAAAATCATGTGACTCTCAGTGACCACATTATGAAAATGTTGTATCTCCCAGAACACCCAGCAACTGGAATTTTCTAAGACAGCCTGAAATAGGTAAGTTTTCGTCCCATTTACCTATTTACCTAGACTCTCAAATCTCTAGGGACCACAGATTGAGGATAGTTGTCTTAAATGTAAGTAAATTCCTACTAACTGTATCAATGAGAAATCATGGGGGTGAGGGTTCAAACTCCTTAACAACTATCGCAGGGTCTGGCACATAATAAGTCATCAACATTATTTATGGAATTAATAAGTAGCTAAATGAATAAACCAGTGATGTGGACTAGCTAATAAGAATTAAAAATATCATTACTAAAACTTGTTAGAAATTATTCTGAGGTTTACAGATTCTCTATTCTGAAATTTTTAAATAAATGGTTTCAGATAAACGTATTCTTTCAAATCTCTTTTAAAAAAGAAATTAATCATTCCATTGGACTTGGGAAATATGGCCTTTGCTTTTTTGCAGACCATTCTGTGGACATTTATTACTTGTTATTTATGGGTAAAAACATTGATTGTGAATATGATAATACGATCATTCACAGGCATCTCAAGATCTCTACACACTGAGGAAACTCCTCCCATGAATCAAGGGAGTTTGCTGATGCTAAGGAAAGAAACTAGGTTATTCAGAGTGCCTTATCTTGAGTGTGCTTTCTCACAAAAGTGATTTAAATTTATAGCTCCATTTATCTGAGAGCCTTAAGCAATTTTCAAATCCATCAAGCATCCCTGTAGGGTTCATAGACAACAAATATACTTTGCTCTATTTTATGGCTGATGTGGGGATTTCAAATATTATGTGACCAGTACAGAAGCAAAATCAGAAATGTTTCCCGATTTCAATCACCAAATTTTGTTTTTCTCATGGAAAAGTATGTGAAATCAGTGCCTTTGAACATTTAACACCCTTATAATTTGATCCCTGGGAGCAGACAGCTTTTGCAAGGTAGGGACTTTTGGAAATAATGTGTAGTTACACAGGAACCCTGCTGGGACTTAGATCAGTCAATTAAATCTGGCCCGTTTGTATCAGGGTTTTATCCAGAAAGGGGAAAAAGGAGCTTATTAGGTTTTGGGGAAATGGTATACATCACTGTGACAATAGTTGGCAATATCATATGGTGTACTTGAAATTGCCTAAGAGGATAGAGCTTTGGTTTTCTCACTACAAAGGCGAAGACTGAAGTGATGGATGTGTTGATTGGCTTGGTGATTGTAAATATTTTACAGTGTTTATGTCAAACTATCAATTATACCTCAATAAAATTGTGTGTGTGATTGGGGATTTGGGGGTAACTTGTGTTGATTACCTCCTCTGTACTGGATACTTCAACTAAATAGTGTCAATTGATTCTTACAGCAACCTTAACTAAAAGGATATGACCATGTTACCAGTGAAAAAAATGGAGATTTATGAATGTTAATTGTCTAAGGTTATAAGGTAGTTGGCAATAGAATGAATCTAGCACATCTCTCTAAATTCCTTCCTCTTTTCATTATCATGCTTCTTTACAAATGTTTCTCTTGATCCCCACTCCAAGGTGTCTTACTACACATGAAATATAAAAGCAACAACACAATTAGGGGGTCTTGGCAAATGAAAAGTAGTACTAGTTCAAACTACTGCAAAGTTTGCATACCATGCATATCAATCTGCAGGCCTTGGAATTGTAGAGAAAGGTTGCATATCCAAAATTAAGCTTCCAAATGGCAAAGACTAAAGTGTAAACATCATTCATTGCAAAGCTCACTGGGTCACCATGACAAAAACATATCAGTTGTTTCTAAGAAGCATAGTACATCTGGTACTTGTTTTCAACTGCGCTATGCTGTACTCATCCTCCAATGGATTACAAGAAATTGACAAACTTAGACCCATAAGAATATTAAGATGACTTGCAGGAGTGACACATGTTATGTTCTAATAGATAGGGCAGGTGCCAGGACCTTGGCCTTCAGAGATCTTTCTGGTATGGATTAAGTCTATGATGAAAGTCATAAGTCTTTCCTGTGACAATGGTCATTCCATTTGTGTGACCAGAAGGAGTTGTCTTCTCCAGGGAGAGGAGATTTGTTCCTGGGAAATTATGTCTAATTCTGAAGCCAACCTTTAGAATTAAAATCAACCCCAGGTGTCTAGATTCATAGGTAATAATGGAAATTCTTATAAAGAAAAAGGAATTCTTTAAGGGAAATAGGACTTTTCCAAATACTTAGGAATTGACACAGGATGATAGGCACTCCGAAAAATTAATCTTTGAAAAATAATCTTTGTGAGTCCACTAGTAAATCAGAAAAATGAAAATTGGATTACAAAAACAACAATGATAGAGCTCAATATAAATTAAATTTAACTGATGGGAAAATACTGAAGTGTTTCAGACAATTAAGAAGGTGTCTTTGTGACGGTACTATTGACCCAACCAGGAGCAGAGGCTCATTTGAAAATACACAAATAAACTCATCAGTACAACAGGCATCTTAGGAATTAACAGAATTGGTAAGTAGGTATTAAGCCAACATAATTATTAATGAGGCACTAAATTAGTGGGGAGAAATGTCAATGTGTAAAGATTTTTATTGTTTTCCTCATAATGAATACATTATTTGGAACATTTAGCTGAAACCTAAGAAAAATAATGAAGGAAGCTGAAATGTGTATTATATATAAATATCTATCTAGAGGAACACAAACAGTGATCAGTTTTATGAACAATTCAGAGAAGACAAATTACTAAGAGGCTTATTTTGGGAGGCATCCAGAATACATAGACTTAAATGAATTGAATTGATCCAATATTATATTTACTATTGTATGACATGATTTTCCTTTTTCAGAACTGAGGTATATATTTGGACTGGCTAGAGCCTCATTTTTCTAACTTTACTCATGGAAAATATGACTCTCCTGCAGCCTAATGTTAAAAATAGGGGAAAAATAGTAATGTGTCTAATGTATTTTATATTCTGACAAGTAAAATGGGAATGATATTGGATTATCTTCCATAAAAATAAATCCTGCTTATCTTCACCCTCCCCAGTTTTTAGCTTAAACTTCTAGTGAAATCATACACATGAATACATAACCTAGGACAAGTTTTTAAGTAAAAATAAAAATCCACACTTGAAAGGTAGCATCAAGTGTTAAAAAAGAAAACTCTAAAAAGTCAGGTCCTAGTTCTGTCTTTAATTTACTGAGAACTTGTATAGGCCAGTTTTACAACCTATATAATGCAAAGATTAGACTCAAATGATGCCTAAGACTTCTTTCCTATCCCAAACATATATATATAGTAATTTTTATAGTCATTGAAATTATATATTGATCATTTTGTAGTTTTCAAATTACAATCATAATAATTAATACATAAAATCACATGTGAATTAAGTTTTAGTCATACTAATTCTTCATCAAGGTGGTGAAATGAGCAATATTTCATTGAAATCTGCAATAAATCTTTTTGTAAAGAATTCTTTTGTAACAAGACAATTTAGGCAAATTAATCACTTTTCTAATTTCATGTCTTTTAACAATGCAAAATTTATTGATCTTACCTATGGCAGCTATATTTATTTACTCTCTGATATGGAATTTCTTGAATGTAGAACTCACTTAAAGTAAGACAAACTAATATGCTTATTTTTATGAATTAGGATATTATAGATTTTTGATGTAGCATACCACAGTGCACATTTTATTGAAGCATAAACACTGAGATATAAAGGGATATAAAGACCCCTATCTTCATTAGATTTATAGTCTAGTTGGGATAGCCAAACTCATATATAAATTTGACATAAGAGTAAACCATAATTTTAAATTGGTTCAAAAAATTTGCCAACGCAAATCTATCAATTAGTATTACATTTGTTGGAGTAAATAAGATTTGACTTCTCCATAGTATCAGAAATGTTTTTTTATAGCTACTATTGCTGGCTTAAAAATATAAACCTTTGTCATGTCCATCCATTGTCTCTGCAATACATGTGGGTGTGGCAAAAAAAAAAAAAAAAAAACAAAACAAAAAACCTTTACTTCCAGTAATTCAAGTATTAAGTATTATGTAACTGATAGTCCTAGACAGAAGTAGCATGACCTAAAGTCAACAATAATTATAATCAGGCCTTTCTGCTCCTGCTGTCACCCAACCCCCACCACCTCAAACAGCTGGTAAGGGAGGTATTTAAAGGTGTTTCAAAGAAGGAAATGATATCAAAAGACTGGCAGATGGCATCATGTTAGTGACTGCACAGATAGCAGTGAGTTCGATTGCTAGTGCCAAAGGATAGAAAAACTTCAGGCTATGCTTAAAATAATAGTAACATGGACAAGAAAATGAAGGGAAGAGGAAAAGATTTAATACATCTAGAGGAAAATAATTAGAAGCCCAGATAATCAATTGCAGAGTGCTGCCAGGAAGCATAATGTTGAAAGAGGCCAGGGGTGATTACAAATGAGTCTCAATGTCACAACAAGAAAGGCCCGGTAACTTGAAGCTGACAACACTGGGGAGCCACTTTGTGAAGCGTGAGCACTGGTCTCTCTTGGAAAAAGTGTGAGGGCACATCTGGAAGAAGTGTATTTTTCACTCTCCACTAAGACAAAGATACCCTAAATGAAGGGAGTTCTGAAACGAACAACAAGGAGGATTAAGAGACTTGAAGGAATAGTTTCTAAGAGGAGGGTTTGGGGGAAGGGTTTTAGCCATAACAATGGGTAAAAAACAGTACAAAATATCCAGTTAAACAATGAAGGAAGGGCAGGGACGACTTGGCATGGCTACCCGATAGGAAAAAAAAACAAAAAATAAAACTAAAAGTGGCTGGAAAAAAAATTCAAAACTAATAAGGAAAATGTAAGCCAAATGGGAGAGAATTTATTGCCACAAAGTCAGGTTGGGGGAAAAAAAATGTAACTTTTCAAAAATGAGTTTTTTTTTTTTTTAAGATATTTTTTTTGTGTGTGTAGAAAAGCTGGGGTGTAGGCCAGAGGTACGAAGGGTAGGGTAAGAGGATTCACCAGAGACAGAATGCGAAGCAGAACAGGCAGATCCACTGAAATACAGTGCTGAGGGGAACAGCAGGAGAGATAGGAGAGGTCTGTTGTGCCATGTGTGTCCCCTCCCTGACCAGGGATGGAACTCAGGCAGTCCAGGTGATAGCGCTGAGACTTAACACCTAGGCCATCAGGGAGGCCCTTCAAGCAAAATGCTGGAACAAGAATCCCTGGCACCACAGAATGATAAATTATTTAAAATGAGAACACAGAGTTGAAAGGGTATTGATAATTGTGGTGATAAAGATGAAATCAGCAGTAGCAGCACTTACTAAGTCCTTGTTATGTGCTTATTACTGTTCAAAGCACTTTGCATGTGTATCCATTTATTTTATCTTCACAACGATCCTACCACTGTTATTATTATCAATATCATCTTCATGGGTTTATAGAAGTGGAATTAGAGGTAGAAAGAAATGAAGTAATTTGCCTGTGGACAAACAGCTAGTAATTAGCCATCAGAACTTGAACCTGGTCAGACAGGCCCAAAGTTTATATTCCAAATCACTATGGTCTTTTACTTTAAAAAGGAAAGGAGAGGAAAGTGGAATAGAGCCCAGGGAATGAGGAGCAGGCCAGAGAACAGCATTACCCAAGGTTATTAAGTGGTAGGTTCCTGGAAGCAGCCCCTTCTGAAGTAAGTCATTGGGGTGTGGCTTTGGTCTGCTGCCTGTGACTATATATCACGTTGTGTTTTGTCAGAAAGAAAATTCATCTTGTGGTTCTTTGTGAAAGGTGGTTAGTTTCTGAAGACAAGAACCTCTCATTAGGAGAATTCCTGCCTCATATAATCAGCTCGGGGGGAAATCCTGAGTCGAAGCTAATGTGAGACCTTCTGACACATTTGTCCTGCACCTGTCAACCCCTAGCACGATCCTTAAGCAGTGAGCCTTTGGCAACCAACTGCTTGATTGAGTCACAGATTCAACATATAAACATTCATTTGACAAGCTAACAAACACTGACATGTTTCTCAGACTTGAGTCAACTTTTTGAAGAAAATAAGCCTAATTAGAAATATCAGCTTCAGCAACTCTGAAGCTTTAGTCTATGAAAATACTTAGGCCAGATCAATTTAAAAATTGTAATTCTAGTGAAAACACAAAATTTAACAAGTCAAGATGATGTAGACTCCCCAGAATACACAGGAGTCCTTGAACAAAAATCATGGATACCTTGTACTATGTGCAAGGATGGAGTGGGTGCAGAAATGAGACAAAGGCAGTGTTTGCTCTCAAAAAGCCTACAGTAGAAGGAATATTAGGCATATAGATGAATATGATAATTCCACAAAGAAAAAAGGAGCCACAGAAACAAAGTGCCATGGGATTTGGACAAAGACTGGGAATGAAATGGCTCTGACCTTGATACATACAACAGGAAATTCAGAGAATAGCATGAGCAAGAGTAAAGAGATAGAAACCAGAGCAAAGAGAAGAGACTTGGGCACAGAGGTAGGCAATTATCAGAGAGGTGTGACTGGAGTTGGAAAGATAAGGATTTTTCCAGCCCCATATTTTATCTTGAATGGCAATAAAATTTGATTCCACAGGTAAGAAGGGTTCATCCATGTGTGAAAGAAGAGGGTGATATGACTGGACTTGGATTTCAGGAAGGTGGTAGTGAGAGTGGGAAGATCCTGGTGGCTGGCGCAGGAAGTCAGGAAACTGAGCCTGCATGAGGGGTGTCAAGTCATCAAAGGCAGAGAGGCCAGGCCAGAGAGCGATGTAGGACCCAGGCAGAACCTTTGACCGCTGAGGTGACTACTCAGGAAAGGGAGCAATGGAGCAGGTTGGAAAGGGAAGGCAGGAGGTTGCCATCCTGGTTAACCATCAGGGCAGTTGTGCAACTGAGGAAATGATGTAATATCTGAGAGAAATAACTTTGAAAGGGGAAAAATGACTTCATTTTGGATAATTATAGTCAAGAGCAAATAAAACTCTATAGGTAGCTATATATCAAAGATGAAAACAATCAAATTAGCTATTGCATAAAGACACAGAAATAATATACAATTAAGAATTTAAGATTCAGAAATGTGTGCTTCAAGAGCACTGTCAACGAAGTTCCTTAATTTTAGGATGAGATTTCAACATCTCAATTAATTACAGCAAGGGATGAACTTTCTCATGTATGTAAGTGAAGGCATCTCTAAAGTCTGCTTAATGAAGCAGGGAAGTGATTGTGACATGGAAAATATCTGCCTTGCCAGAGGATGGGTCTCTCCCTAAAATGAAGGATTACAGTTTTTTAAAAATCAGAAAAATAAGTATATAAAATATACTTATATAAAATAAAAATTTCCCTAGTTTTTTGTACTTGAGATTTTTGGTCAAAATCTAGGTTAACCCAGAATGATACTTGTTTATTCCTGTATTCCTAGTGTAAGTACAATTAGCAGTCATTCTCTCTCAAAAGCATGTAAAAAAATACATTTATGGCTACCCTCAATCAAACCCACCTTGTTCCTGATATTCCATCCTGCCTCAGTCTTTTCTTTGTCCCTCGCTTTGTGGTCATCTTTTGCCCAGGACCAAATTCAGTTTCTTCCTCCAAAAGGATTTCTGCACAGTGACCCTCCTAGGATGGGACATGGCAAAGTTGAAAATGTCCTTCCAGTGGCCACTGCAGTGACCAGTGGAGGATTTAAAGTGTGTCACTATAATTCTATAAAAATTAGTCATTAGTGTAGTAACTGTTGCCAGAATTTTTTATTGCCAATAATTAGATACTCAGTACACATACACATAACAAATACCACTAATAAAAAAACAGATAACAAAAACAAATAATAAATAAAACCTAACATCTCATAAAAATGGAGTTGACAAAGCATCCTTGGCTTAGACAGGATGTCCTGTATTCTGGATATGCAAAAACAAAGACAAATTTTTCAATAGTACTTTTTATAATTTGCAATTCTCAAACAGTAAGTTAGAAATCTTATTTTAGCACAAAGACTGAATCTGTAGTTCTCCAATATTTACTCACTGGTAACATTTCAGATTTCACACTGGCATCTTCTCTATTTGTCACATGCACTTGACAAAAGGGTTCATTCTACTTTTGCCCCAGTAGAAATGCAAGAAACAGATGCAACAGATACCAAAGTCATTATGGTGAGTCCAAAGTAGTATTTGGGTTCTACCTTTATCTGGAAAGAAGAAAGTGTGTGTATGTGTGTCACTTTGTCAAAGGACTGAGGTATTACATTAATATTATTTTGGCATCTACTCTTAGCTTGGTTAACTTTTGTTCTACTGTCTTTTGCAATTGATAATTTCATGCTAATGGATTTATTTATGATTAGTCATTTCATATGAAAAAATATGCCTTTTTTTCATTTGCAGCCTTTTTCGGGAAATACCTCAATGAGTATAATGGCAGCTACATTCCTCCTGGGTGGCGAGAATGGCTTGGATTAATCAAGAATTCTCGTTTCTATAATTACACTGTTTGTCGCAATGGCATCAAAGAAAAGCATGGATTTGATTATGCAAAGGTAATTTTCAGGCACTTTTACACTGCATCAATTTACTTGTGCATAATGGGGAAAAGTCATTTTCAGTGAGTTAACCTATTCACAAGATTGGCTTTCTAGGTTCTGACAATGTTAAAATGAAAATTTTTTACGGTAATTTTAGGCTCCAGGCAAGAAAGGCTCTCAAGGAACACTGACATGATATACTGATTTTTCCCCTTATTGGTATGAGAAGCAATCAGCCTTTGATGAAAGCATCATCAAGATCATCATAGGTGCCTGTACTCTGTTTTGTGATGATTTTGGTTCCACCCCAACTCTGTAGAGACTTGTTCACATAATCATATGTTCATCTTACACTGTTTTACTTTCCGCTGGGTTGAAAGTGTATTTTATCTGTGGCTTCAGATTAAGTTTAAGAATAAGAGCAGACGCATGCAATGATCAAAGGTTGGCAAACCACATTCCCGGCTTTCACCTCTGTCTGTCTAAACTCAGCCAAGTGACAAGGACACTGCCCCATGGCAGCTGGAGCCCACAAAAGCCTCGAAGGCTATTGATACTAATATTTCCAAAACTGTTTCATGAAAACTGAAATCAATATACCCGTTGAATCTTAGATTTGTTTCACAAATGTTTTATGATTGCCAACTTTAAAACTATTTTCAGATCATCAGTGAGAATGGGGAAAATATCTTTGAATTTAGTGTGAAAATTGGCCTAAAATGACCTATTCCCTTCTTAACCATAGTCTTCTCTTTCTCGTGTATCTAAAAGAAGCTGAAGTTCTGCTCTGCATACAATAGATCACTAAAAAGAGCCATTAGTAAAAATCAAAAAGAAGGATCTTGGTTTAATTTTGGCACATTGCTGCCTTTATGCCTGACCTGATTTGAGCATAAGGGAATTGGTAGAAAATAAGTAGTAAGGCTCGCTCTTTCGCAGGCTTCAGAAAACAGTGGATGCAAATACATTCACAAACATTGCTAATAGGTTTCCAGACTCATCAAAGTTGAGAGCTGGTGGGGACCTTGGAGACAAATCTGAGCACCTTCCCACAAAGTGCACTAATTGTCATTGCTATCATTTTTTATCTGTGGGGATGCTTTTTCATGCTCCTTGTTCAAGCTATTAACCTTTCTTTCCCTGTTGTTCTAAAGAGAGCAAAGTAATCAAGATTCCCTCCAAAGACTAAATCAGCGTAACTTGCACATTATCACAGCTGATTAAGTGTCAAAGACAACTGTGTCCGAAAAGAATATATATCTTTTTTTAGTGAGGAAAGGAATGAAACAGACACTCCCATGGAAGAAGGTGATAGCCTGTGTACTTGTCCCGACAATGACTTGTGATATGGATTTTGTCCCTTTGGCATTGCTTTTGCAGCTGTTCAGGTCCTTGAATCTATATATGACTAGTCATGCCTGGAAGCCTCTGACACTGCAAATACAGCCAGGCACTTAGAGAATAAAGTTTATCCCGGAGCTCCAGGCCAATGATAAACACTCAGAAGGAGCAGGTGGTTTAATTTAAGTTTTCATCATTTCTTTCCTTTCCATTCCAGTTCCTCCCTCCCTTATAAACTTGTATCAGCTCCCCAGACTGCTGGTTAAGTCATTCTATTAACAAGGTGGGCTCTGATCCCAACAGCTGTATCATTTTAGTTGTGCAATTAACAGAGTATAATTTGCAGGAAATTGACTGCTCCCCATATTTAGTGATTATTTAGTAAATTAATTGATAAAAATGTTGCAGGTTTCCCTCTGCACCCAGAGTTTGGCCAGAACTTTGATTAGCGATTATTTTGTAAATCCCAAAGGTGAATTTTCAATTAAAATAAAAATCTTTTGTTTACGCATGTGTGTGTGCATGTGCATGTGCGTGTGTGTGTGGTGTGTGTCTACAACTGTGAATATGTTGTGGGTGTGGGTGTTTCCTGCCCTTGAAGTAATTAAAATTTTTGTCAACGAATTACATCAACGAAACCTGAGAGTGAAATATGAATCCGGTGTTTCATGGATTGCCAGATCTGATATTATCTTAAGCAAACAGGGCTTGACTTTTTTCTCTCCTAAGTGCTAAGTTGTGCATAACTTAAAATTAATTTTTTTGCATGTTACCAAGCTAGCAACTGTAAAAAGAAAACGACGACTGATTTTTTATTATTGTTATGGACGATGTTTTGCTGTCTTGGGAAGCACAGTTTTTCTTTCTGTCTTAGACCTTAGCGCTTGATTCAGTGAGTTGCTTCTGAGGAAAGCAGTATTCATATGTGTTCTGATGAATGTCACCTTTTGTAATTTTTGTTTTGTCAAATATATGTTTCAGGACTACTTCACAGACTTAATCACTAACGAGAGCATTAATTACTTCAAAATGTCTAAGAGAATGTATCCCCATAGGCCCATTATGATGGTGATCAGCCACGCTGCACCCCACGGCCCCGAAGACTCCGCCCCACAGTTTTCAAAACTGTATCCCAATGCTTCCCAACACATGTGAGTAGCCACAGCCGTTCTGGGACCTGCTTATCGCTGGCCTTCCTTTTGCTCCCTGCTCTGCTTCTCCACCTCACCTCATTGCCTTCCACACTGCATATACACAAGGCAGAACAAGGGCGTTCATTGTGAGACCACAGAACAGGAGGTGATAAGACCTAAATAAAGGGGCTCATCTAGATGTTGAATAAGAAATCACAGTTCTAACATTTGTACGTAGCTGAATGGAAAAGAAAAGAAGCACACAGGGTGAATGGGGACAATCTTTCTCCAGAGTTTCCTTCAGTCGTCCTAAATGATATTCCTGAGTGTGATCTAATAATGACAGTGAGCAAATGGCATGCTTTTTGTAGCAAGAGTGGCAAGCCCGATCCCTGGTCTGGTTACGGAAACATGGGTTTATTTTCCAGGCAAATATACTCTAGGGGCTTCACTGCAGATGCACAGTTAGTATTGCTGTAGAAAGCAGCTTCAGTGGGATTACCCAGGAGGCCTTCTCAGGTCATGGTTTTAAAATAACCTGATGTTTCTGTCTGAGAGTCAGGAGCCTTGCTGAGGGAGGGGTTGGGAGACATGGGGGAGAGAAGAAAAGACAGAAAGCTATATCATGCCTCACAAGTCTCATTAGCAAGGGTGGAAAAGTCTGGATACTTTGGCAGCAAAGAATACGATTTCGGATTTTGTTTTGTTTTGGTTTTTTTGTTTTTTTACTGTCAAAACACTTTCTTCTCATCCATTGCAATGCTATGCAATCTTCCACACAAAGCAGTTGGCTTTCTGTCTGCTGTAAATTCAGTGGTCAGAGTAATAGGAAGAAGGGACTTGATATCTGTTTCCTTCATCATAAACCTCCAGAATTGTTTTTTAATCTTTATGAGCTTAAGTAAACTCCATTTTCATCTATACCGATTCTCTAGTTATGATCCCAGACAAAAAGCATGTAGATTAAACGTACTTCCTTGTGAAAATAGGAAAGTAAGTACTGAAGACGTGCTAATTGCCAGTCATTACGTATCCCTAGAGAATTCTTTCTTTACATCTTTATTTTGCATCTTATTATAAGTAATAGTCTGTGGCTCCTGGTCAGTGATCTTTAGATCATCTCTAACATAGCAAGTGATTTAGAAAGAATCAGAGCTGACTAAAGATATAACAAGCAATAAATATGAAACCAGTGTGGATAACCTACTGAGCATGGGGAGTGGAAGTGTGTTAATGCATAAAAAGACATTCCAGCACTGGGGAAGGTCTCCCAGCCTCTGAAGCCTACTCAACAGAGAATCACGCGCCAGAGCTCTTGAATAAAGCCTGTGAGTGATGAGGAGTTCGCCATTTACTGATGACTTATAAGTGTAGTAACCAGCTAATTCAGAAAAAGAAAGGAGTCTGGTGGGCTTCTGCCATACCCAAGGATGCATCTTTCCTTTTACTTTTGAATCAGAAATCATTTTGTAGAGGTGCCTCTGTGGCATTAGCAGAATCCCAGCCAAAGGTGACTCTACCACTATAAACCTTGTTGGTATTTTCACAAATTTGAAGAGGTGCAGTTGACAAAATGCAGTATTGTATTACTCCTTAGAAGTCAACTGCCTTGGAAACTTTTTTAAAAGATTTATTTATGCATACAAGAAACTGGGGTACAGGCCAGAGGTATAGGGGTGAGAGGATTCACCAGAGACAGAGTGGGGAACAGAACAGGCAGATCGACTGAAATACACTACTGAGGGGAACAGCAGGCTAGGCAGGCAGGAGAGGTCTGCTGTTTGTTCCATGTGGGTCCCCTCCCTGGCCGGCAGCAGGAATCAAACTCGTGCTGCAGTGACTGCAGTTTGCTTCACAGTGCGTTGCTTAACCCACTGCACCACCAGGGAGGCCCTGCCTTTGAAACTTTAAGGCAGGGTTCTGAGTCTACAGGACAAGCAGCCATGGGTCATGAGGTTCTGACAGTTAGTGGCAAGCACAGAGAAGAGTCCATGAGGAAAGGGACCTGAAGAGTTTTTAAGGCATCAAAAAGAACAAACAAACAAAAAATTAAAAATCTGTGATTTCAGCAGTTAAAAATTCTAACTAGTGCTTGTGATGACAGGATGGCAGGGATACAGACATGAGGAAGATAGTTACTACCATCTGAAAAACAATAAACTAGCACAGGGTTAGCACACAGGGGCCAAGTCTAGCTTGCCACCAGTTTTTAAACTTAACTAATAAAGTTTTATTGAAACACAGCTATACTAGTTAATTTAGGTCTTGCCTTCACACTTTTACAGCAGAATTGAGTCATTTGTTAGATTCTGAATCTAACAACAACAAAAAACCTGCTACTCCAAAAATGTTCACTATGATGATTGTTTATAGAGTAAGTTTGTCCTGAACCACAGACTGAGGGGTGTATAGGCAGTGTCCAAATAGCTACATCACCAGAAGGATCAGAAGTGCTAAGTTCTAGAGCGGGGGGGGGGGGGCAAAGGGAAAGGGGAAGAAGCTTTCATATCTTNGGGGGGGGGGGGGGGGGGGGCAAAGGGAAAGGGGAAGAAGCTTTCATATCTTTGAGGGCACCAGGAAAACTTCATGGGCCATTCATTCAAAGTGTGCTTCACAGAGATTGGCTTAAAACTGGGTAGATGATTTCAGACAAAGAATCTGACACAAACAAGTGGTCACATGTCAAACTACATAAAGTTGTGACTTAGGAATGAAGGATGGGAGGCAAGAACAGCCACAGGGGTAAAAGTAGGAAGAGAAAACCTTCAAAATTATGAGGGTTTGGGTGAATTTGTTCATAACCATAAGCAGAGAGTCCCTGGGGGTCATTTTAGTATCTAGGTGACATTTCACATGCAAGTAGGTTCTATTATTTCTTATTAGTTCAGATGAACTAATATAGTCATACCAGTAACTATATAGTCTTACCAGTAACTATATCAAGCAAAATATATATGCACATGGTAGAGTGAAAAGCTCACTCCTCAGAGCCTATCCCAGTTTCCCTTAACTAAACCTGCTGGTCATTTCTTTAGCCTTTTGGAAACTCCATTGTCTCATCTGTAAAATGGAGATAATACTAGCACCTTAACATGGTGTCATAAATGAAAGTTAGGAAAGACAGTAGAACTAAAGTCTCCACAGAGGGCCTTGGACATAGAAGTTAATACGTAAATGATAATTCTTTCTATTGAAGAATCATAAAATTGCAGTATTTGGTCTTTCTTGACTTAACAAAAAGTACAATTTTACTTGGTTCAACTTTATGTTTAGGGGAGGCAGCAAGAGAAATGACAAGTTGATACTTGCCTATTGTGATGTGACAAATCTCTTGACAAGCTAAGACCCACATTGTGACAAGCCTCTCACACCTGGTCATTCTGAAAACACAGACAGGATAAGCATCAACCTGGGCTGTGTTATCTTTTCCAGGTGCTTGCGTGCAACAGGCAAGTGCCAGTTTGGAAAACAACCTTAGCCATAGAATATAAAAATTCATGTGATTGGTTGAGGGATTCAACTTCTATTTGTTGCTAAGCCTTAGGCTTTGGCACACCTAGAATGTGAAGATCTGCTGTCTCCCCGCAGACCTTAGCCTTGAATTCCTGGCCTCTTTGTTGTAAAGGCCTTCCCAGCTGCTGCTGGAGGAAGGGACTGAAGTGAGCCAGTGAGTGACTGCACAGGTTCACAGTTCAGGCTGCAGACAAAAGAAGTGAGACAAATTGAAGACAAGTTACCAATTGTGGAGCAGAGAGCTACTGAATGGCTGGTTTCCTTAGCCAGAACATTAGCAACACATTCAAGTGAAGGGATGGAAAAAGTTAAGTACTTTGCAGAAATATTTGGCAGGCCCTATGAAAACAGAACTAGATGCCATAGACGCTCACTGGTAGGGGGATGTAATGTGAATGCTTTCCTTTAGGCTTCCTTCCTTGGTGGTCAAGCATTATCCAGATGCCTTTCATCTGGTCTTGGGTTATAGCTCTCTGACCCTCCCACCCTACATTGAATGTATCGTGTTTCCACAGTGTTTGCTATTCTGAACAAAAGAAGGAGGCAAGACCAATATTGGCTGTTGCTTTACAAACTGAGGCTAGAGGTTATGCCTACCAAAGAAGAACGAGAGCAGATTACCACACATTCATGACAAGACGTACTGTTTTAGCAGACAGTAGTTCAGCCACTCATGACCTCCAAGACATATGAGGAGGCCTCTGTCATAATAATCCCCATCATAATGCCTTTCACTATGACTAGGAACTTATTGTACTTTTCAGAAAATTATTTCCACAGTCTCTTCACAGTAATGCTACATCTTCATTCTCACTTTGATAGAACTTCTCTCTCCGGGCCTTAGTGACGTGATAGTCTATGCACCTGTGAACCAAACCTGTGACGGAAAAGGAGATTCTCTTTGCCTACCAGTGATTTTATGGGACACTAGCGACTCCTTTATCACTTACCTACCAACTATGCCTCCAGTCAACCACAAAAATTTTTAATTCCAGTTTTCAGTATTTTCTGCTCACACCAAAGAAGCATATATGACTGTGTATGCACACACACGCACAGGTTCAAGTGAAAGCTAAAATGTTGGTAGAACAATCCATGTCCACTGACTTGCAAGAATCATTCTGAAAGTGGAGTTTTGAATGAACATAATATTTCAAAGGAAAAACTACCTCTGTGTAACCTTCAGAGCAAATTTTTTGAAACACCTTTGTTATCTAAAGATAACATCTTAAAGAAACATCTTTAAGAAGTTACTTCATTCCTTACTTAGCAAATATATAAAAGGAAATACTTCTGAAGATGAGATAATTTTAAATTCTCTATAAAAATATCTGTTTGGGGTAGAATTAACTGCTCTCTGTCTGTGTTTCCACTTTGTCTTTCTGTCTTTACTACTCATCCCATTGCACTGACTGTCCATCCAGCTACCTGAAGTCAAATGCACAGCTCAGATGCACAATTCAAGAGGCCCGCATTCACCCCAAATACTGTGTGAGTGGTGCCCTGGAGTTGTGACTAGAGCCCTTTTCTGAAAGCAGGACAGTGTTTCATCTCTGTCTCTCCACCGCTGGTGAGCGTGGCTCCCTTTGTAGTTGCTGCATGAAAATTGTTTGTTTAGCAAGTAAAGAAACATGTTAAGCCCACCAACTAGCTAACATGAAAACATTTCTAAATAGTCTCAAAATATTTAAATAGATTTCATGCATTTAAGATATATTTTTATATAGTCTAATTCTACAGGTTTCTATATTAAAAAATATTTTTTTAAAAGATTTTTTTTTTTAAAGACCCAAATGACTTTGCCCAGATCACATAAGCAGATAGGAACATACCTCAAACCAAAACTTGAATCTCCTGGGCCCAGGTGATTTTCTACCCCAGGCTTGTTTGATACCCATCACAGTCACAAATTATAGTAAAAGCTGTCCTTAACTTTGTATTGACATGAGTCTAATTGGAGTTTGCAACAACATTAAAAGACTCTTTAAATTATTTTTATGATACACCTATGATCAAGATCATTTTGTTATTATTTGTATGTGTTCCAATGTTACCTGAAGATTCTCAAACTCAGGTGGGCAGTATCTCTGCAAAGTTCAGTAAGTTCAGTTTTCGTGAAAGCTGAGATGGTATAGCTTGGGAGATTAAGTATAGAATCTCCAATTTAATGCTGTGAGTGTGTCTTAAATTTGTATAACTGACTTTATTCTGGGAATTGAGACCTATTTCATTTCTCAAAGAATCCATGGTCTTGCTACTAATACCCTTTAAGTTAGATCATTAGAGTTTTTGTTGTTGTCTGAGGCTAAATAACAAATGAAGAAAACACATGTTACAATATAAAACACTAGAAATATATATTTCCACTCGGGTGACACAAAGGCCATCAGTGGTAAAAATGAACTGCTAAGTTCTTTGCAATTCCCCAAGTATGGATTTAATGTAAAACACATGCATCTCTTGAAACAATTTCTTTGCTAATAGGAATTATTCTCCCCAAAACCCATCCATCAAAAAGAAAGATGATATTATTGATTTTTAGAATTCTTATTCCTGTTACATCAATAAGCAATATTGGAAAGAAAATCAAACCCAAAAAGATTTGGCTATCATGGTGAAGTTTTAATTTACTAATGCAGTAGTTTGAAAGATCTGTGCTAGCACATGCTAAGAAATAAATCCAAGTGAATAATAACTAGATAAAAGTCATACACAGTGAAGCTTTGCTAAAAGCTAACATTTTTAAATATGAGAATAATTTATTTTTTCAGTAAAGTTAGTTTACATCATTTTATTTGTTTTAGGGACTGTAGGTTCAAACCTCTACAAATGAATGTTTTCACACCATGCCAAACACCAAAGCCCCAATAATATCCATGAGGCTTCAGTGGGCTCCCTTTCCATGCCCCCATCCGGCCAGCCCCAATAATATCCATGAGGCTTCAGTGGGCTCCCTTTCCATGCCCCCCTCCGGCCACCCTCCCTTTCTGGTTACCTCAGTTTTGCAGTAAGATGTCAAGGATTTGTTATTGGTTTGGTTTTGTCTCATTCTTTGCTTTGTTTCTCTATACCCTGCATGTAAATGACACCAAGCAGAACTTGTCTTTCTCCTTTCTGACTTATTTCCCAAAGCATAATACTCTCCAGGTCCTCTATGCTGTGGCAAATGGCAAAACTTCATCTTTTTTATAGCTTAGTAGTATTCCATTGTATATATAAACTGTATTTTTCTGATCCACTCTTCTGCCCTTGGGCACTTAAGTTGTTTCCATGACTTGGATATTGAAAATAGGACTGCAATGAATACAGAAGTGCATAGATCAAAATAAAGGAATAGTCTATAGAAGGTTAACTGTATATTTTCCAGGCGTACATAGTTGTAGATAAAAACTTTATTTGAACAGGCAACACAGTGTCTTACTAAACTAGGCACTGAGAATTTAATTCTGATACAAATATTTTTAAATAAAACAACAGCAACTCAAAAGTAACTATTAAACTTTTGCCCTCTCAATTTCAAAGTAAATACCCAGAGTTACCTTTTTACTGATGCATCCAGAGGGCCTGGTGGGTCAAACTTTACCCTGTAATTGCAAAAAAAGTAGACACTCTGCTGGTGGGAGGCAGGTGAATAGGAAACAGAGTGGCTGATATTTTAGTCAGATCAAAGACAGAGAATTTTAGAGCTTCAGTTTTTTTTTTAAAGATTTATTTATGCATACAGGAACTGGGGTACAGGCCAGAGGTGCGGTGGGAGTGGAGGATTCATCAGAGACAGAGCAGGGAGCAGAACAGGCAGATCAACTGAAACACACTGCTGAAGGGAGCAGCAGGTGAGGCAGGAGAGGTCTGCTGCGCCATGTGGGTCCCCTCCCAGGCCTTCGGCAGGGATCGAATTCATGCTGCAGCAGCTACAGTTTGCTTCATAGTGCATTGCTTAACCCGCTGCGCCACCAGGGAGGCCCAGAACTTAACTTTTGACAGAAGGATATGGTATGTGTCGGATCCACGACTGTGACAATGACTTGCTTCCTGGGGACTGGGGCTAGGGATCCTGGTCAGTGTGAAGTCATAGAAGCACTCCTGTGGCGCATTTGTTCTGAGCCACCTGTGTACACTTTGTCACTTGCAGGAGGCTCTACCTACTCCTTAAGGTTGCCGTAACAATCAACTGAACTATTAAATAAGACCATTCCCAACTCCTTGGGAGTGTGAGTGTGATGTGATCCTAGGATTTGTTCTCTGAAGTTCCTGAAATCTCTTTGAACTGTCATAACAACTCTTTTTTTTTTTTTAAAGATTTATTTATTTATGCACACAAGCACTGGGGTACAGGCCAGAGGTGTGGGGGGGTGAGAGGATTCACCACAGAGAGCAGG
>JAGFMF010011568.1:1344551-1371075 GCA_019455555.1 Galemys pyrenaicus
TCCCCCGCCTGGCCGGCAGCAGGGATCGAACTCGTGCTGCAGTGGCTGCGGTTTGCTTCATAGTGTGTTGCTTAACCCACTGCGCCACCAGGGAGGCCCAAACTGTCATAACAACTCTTTAAAGTTGTTATTCCCATTACACAGATGAGGAAACAGAGGCTTAGAGAAAACAGATGCTCCAGATCACACACTACTAACAAACAAGAGCTGGGATAAAAACCCAGATCTGATTCAAAAATATTCTGGAACAATTAGATATGTGCTTTTCCAATTTCCCTCAGTTACCTGCTCCTTTCAGTAGCTTGTGTTCCAGCTGGCAGCTCCAGGCCCTGTTTGAATAATTATGAGTCAATTCTTACTTAGGAAGCAAGCTTTAATTATCACTGGGGGACAGAAGGCTGGATCTTCCAGGAATCTGGCATACCCCAGCAGGAGGCAACCACAGGTCTTTGGCAAAAGATCACTTTTCAACAACATTGTCAATTCCAGAGACCCCCGACTTTCCACCTGCAGGCCCCTCAACAGCTGCCTTTCTGTGGGAAGCTGAGTGGGGGGGGGGGGGCAGTCTGTCTTCCTTCAAAAGGCAGAGGCGTACCTCTGCCCCCACAACCCCCCTACCCTCATCACCCCCCCACACCCGTTGAGATTCCACCTGGGATTTCAGACTCAGAGCAGGGGGTCATTTCCCACATGGAGAAATTAAGGGGAGAAAAGGGCGGAGGGGGACAGTTTTGACAACAGACCTAACTCTCCCTTTTAATATAAGTCAGATTTAGCATGTCATTCTGTAAATCTGAGGATCCAATTGGAGGCTTGTAATTTGCAGCAGCCTTCCCTGTTCCTCAAAGTGAAATGGAGCTTTGCCAAGCACATCAAGGTAACTGGTGGAAGATATAATTTTCCCACTGTGAGTCTGCGTTTGGGTTCCCTATTATAATTTTTATTTGTGTTGAGGTTTTGTGGTTTTTAAAAAGTCAACTAGATTTATTTTAAAATTAAGGTGAACTAACATCAAAGGCAGTCAGTGGAAGACGTTTAGGTATTACAAAGAAACCCTGTGTCATCTTTTCTAGCCATATTATTTTCCATGGCACGTATCAGTAAGTGGTTAGGGGACCTTTTATGACCAACTTACTACATTTCTCTGACCTTAAACTACCCCCATGGGTGAAAATCCCTTTTCAATAGGATTTACAGGACCCTCTTTCCTCCTCCTCAGCCTCTTTATCTAATCCTGTTTGTAACCAGACATGCTGCATGAAGAACCAGAAATATGGGCTTAAGCTCTTTCTCAGCTCCTGAGCTCCTGAGCCTGAATCTGCCTGTCATTCCCATTTAGAGATGAGGAAGACTTCGATCCAAAATGAGACCATTTAGTTCATGAATCATTTACTTAATAAGAAGAGGAAAGTGCATATTAAAAGTTCATTCTTAGAATGACAGGGGCTACCTGAAGAGCTTGTTTTGTAATGCTACATTTTTTCCAACCCATGTAAGTATACTTACATAGAGTATACTTATATATTGACTCCTATAGGAAACTCCTTAGTTCTTTTTTTAAAGATTTTATTTATCTATTGGGGTACAGGCCTGAGGTGTGGAGGGTGAGAGGATTCACCAGAGATAGAGTGGGGCATGAAACAGGCAGATGTACTGAAATACACTGCTGCGGGGAGCAGCCGGTGAGACAGGAAAGGTCTGCTGCACCATATCGGTCACCTCCTAGGCTGAGGATCGAACTTGCACAGCAGTGGCTGTGGAAGCACCACAGTGCAGCACTCAACCCCTTGTGCCACTAGGGAGGCCCAGAAACTCCTTAGTTCTGAGCAATTTTAAGTGATAAGGACAGAGACATAGACATATCAATTTGTTCCTCAGAACAACTTTTTAGAAAGGTGCATTTGTAGAGGAGCAAATTGAGCCATACCTGCTTTTCCCACTCTATAAATCTGTCTTAAAAGGAAGTTCACTTACGCTTCTGATCACAACTTGTACACACATATACAGTGTCTTTTGTTTCTAAATGTTCTATCGGCCTTTGTGGCATTACACTTTCAGTTAACCATCACCTTTACTGGTGAGCAGGCTACCTTTCTTCACCAAAATATCACTTTCAATTATCAAACGAGAAGCCTGTAAATCTACTGGCAGGAAAAAAAAAAAAAGTATTATAACAGGCAGCACTTACATAGCTCCACGTGCATGGGAAATCCCTCAGTGTTTAATCTTGTGTTTTGGGAACTCCAACCTTATTCCGTGGGCAGTAGACCCTAAGGAACCAGTGGAATATCCAGTTAAGGCTTCTGAAGTCACTGGGCTCTCTATGGCTGATTGTTTCTCTAGTTTTCTGGTATACGTGTGACCTTCAACCATCATTATACACAATATTTCACTGATGGGACCCTCCCCACAATAAAGACTGGTCAGCAGATTTCTCAACCAATATAGATGGTTGCTTGTTCTGCAAGACTTGCTGTAAAGTTGTGCTTCATATTAGAAGCAATCTCAGATATATAAAACATTCCTCATTTTATATTTCTTCCATTTTATTAACGCAGATGGACTTTGGCTAACTTTGTTAATCTAAGGAAGTTATTTAACTTTACAAAGTTGCCATCATTTCACTTGTAAAATGGGAATGATAAATTTCCCAGGATGGCCAAGATAATTAAATGAATTAATGCATAGAGAAAACTTATCACAAGACCTGACAGATAGTCAATAGTATGTTTTTTAAATATTAAGCAATTTCTGTTTACTTAATAACATCTAAGGAGAAAGTTCAAGTGCATTATAGTTTGTTGCAAAGGTCAAATATAAACAAGAGAATTGCTGTAGCATGAAGTGGCAGGATCTGATGGTCAAGGGAGGTAGGTAAGTCTTCAAAGAGAAAGAGACATATTTTATGGGATCCTAATGAGCCGCTTGGATCTCTGCAATAGATTAATAAAGCTTTTGAATTGACCTGTTCCTAAACAAAGGACCCGCTTCCTTGTGATTAACAAAAAATATGCCCTGCGCTTACATTGATTTGTCTATAAAATGAGGTTCATTGGTGAACATGGAGATTGCAAAAAGTAGATTTAGTAATAATTCCAGAAAATCTAATTAAATTTCTGATATCTAAAACAAAAAGTTAGGAATGAGGAAAACTCATAGAAACATAGTAATCAATAAAATACTCTAATAAATTCAAGAAAAATATGTTGGAGGTGTGATCATACCTCATGAAAGTATCATTCCTCATAGCATATTTGTCATTATATTTAATAGCTTAATTAGCAGTAACGTTTTATTAACACCGTGATGAATATATTCCCTTGTACATTACTGAGTTTCATCTGTAGATTTGTAACATAACCATGATCATCTTGATATGGTTTTGCACATTTTATTTAATGAATTGAAATGAGCTTGCATTAATTACAATTTGAAATACCAGTCCTGGTTTTATAAGTTTGAATCTATATACCTTCAGAGGATGTGTGCTGTTTGGGATGGCAAAGAATTCACATCTTATAAACACAAGGAAAAATCCTGGGAGAGATTTGTTAGCAGTGTCTAAATAATCTTTGCTAAATGATTATTTCACAACCTTTATTTGACTCAAGATATTTCTCTAAATGACTAAGTGAAAGATTCCTCTCTGGATATTTTCAGAACTCCTAGTTATAACTATGCACCAAATATGGATAAACATTGGATTATGCAGTACACTGGACCCATGCTGCCCATTCACATGGAATTTACAAATGTTCTACACCGCAAAAGGCTTCAGACTTTGATGTCAGTGGATGATTCTGTGGAAAGGGTAAGCACGTGAATTTGCCTCACTCATAGGTTTTACTGCAACTTTCCTTGTGTAGACCGACTCCTGCCAATCTCCTTTTCGTTGGTTGTTTATTTTGAGAGTGAGAGAGTTCGATGACCCTCCTGTCACCCCTTTTTCTACCTCTCCAAGCTTGGTTCTTAAGGATTCGGTGACAAAAAAAGGTAAAAAAAAATCAAAAGATTATAAATCAACTTTAATCCCCTTCAGGGATTAAAGAAATAATGAACTAACTAAAACAGGTCCAGGATAAAGCAATAAGGAAGGTGAGTATTAGAGTGAAGTTGAGACTAAGTGTCACTATATAAAGCAAATAGAAACTACTTAGTCACAACTAATATTTGCCACATAGAAGCAGGGGTCCAGATTTTCTCACCTTTTAAATGAAACCAGAAATACAAATATTTTATTTGAAATTTCCTGAATTTTAAAACATAAGCCAAAAAGAGACCTAACGGTTGGATCTAAGTGGACCAGGTTCAGAGGCAGCCTGTTTTTAACCCTTGAAAACTAAATAAGCGTGATGGTTTTAAAATGGATTTTCAAAGTAAAACGTGTACGTTTGGTGGTGAAGGTTGTTTATGGCTTTTTTCCCCCTAAATAGATGAACAAAACCTTTAAGTAGAAAGTGCCAGACTCAAAGGAGTTGTGTTTCAACTATATTATTGAACTTGTTTCTTCCAGCATTATAAGCAACAAGAGAATGTGGATCATGTTTTTCTGTCTTATTAAAGTAACTCTTGCCTTTTAAAAATAATGGGAAAAAGATTTGGGGAAATCAGGACAATACTTTTGTCCTATTCTGTCATCACTATTGCGTCTGACTTATCTTTGTGCTGTGTTTCAGCTCTATAATATGCTCGTGGAAACAGGGGAGCTGGAGAACACGTACATCATTTATACTGCCGACCACGGTTACCATATTGGGCAGTTTGGACTGGTCAAGGGGAAATCCATGCCATATGACTTTGATATCCGAGTGCCTTTCTTTATTCGTGGTCCAAGTGTAGAACCAGGATCAATGTACGTATTTCTCTGTGTGCACATTCCACTGTCGTAGTTCATGTACATCTGATATAATTCAATTACCAATCTCAGTGTCTGGTTTCCTTTCATCCAAAACAAAAAAGAGTGTATGTAGGGTGGTCATTTAGAAGATGAAAACCCACCCGACCCCCAACCCATGCCTGCCACATGTTAAATTAACCAAAGTATACCATTTAAAGAGAAGGAAAAATAACACTCTCAGTGACTCATTCTCTCAAATTGGCCAAGACTCGTGACGCATGGTCTGTCTGTCATATTCACTCACAGAATGTGACTTCAGGTGCATCATCCCCACCTTCTGTGAGAGATACACGATCTTTAAAAAAAAAAAAAAAGCAACCGCTCTAAGATATATTTTTTAAGTTTTTGCTGAAGAATTTTTAGAAAAAATTAAATTTAAAAAATGCATGATTTTCTGTTAAAAGAAAAGAGGCCTAAGGGCTCAGAGTTCTGTTTCACTAGCAAGTCACTGTATCCTTTCGTGTCTTAACCTTCGCACCATAAAATGGGTTTCATATGCCCGGCCATTCACAACAGAATGATTTGCATAAATGAAATCATGTTCATGAAACACTTGCAGAAAGAATGTAAGAAATGAGTGCAAGTAGAATTCAAAAACTAGGGGCCTCCCTGGTGGCCCGATGGGTTAAGCAACGCACTATGAAGCAAACCACAGCCGCTGCAGCACAAGTTCGATCCCTGCTGCCAGCCAGGGGACCCACATGGCGTAGCAGACCTCCCCTGCCTCACCCACTGCTCCCCTCGGCAGTGTATTACGGTCGATCTGCCTGTTCTGCTCCCTACTCTGTCTCTGGTGAATCCTCTCACCTCCTCACACCTCTGGCCTGTACCCCAGTGCTTGTATGCAAAAATAAATCTTTTAAAAAAAATAATTCAAAAACTGCAATGACCCTTAAACAGCCTCTAGCCTGGACCCCCAGTTTAACACTAAAAAAACTAGACTGACAGAGTCAGAGCCTCTCGGGATCCCAGATCCTGGCAGTGGCCACATCAGCCTAGAACCCAGTTAGTTTGACCCTCATCCATGTACCTCATCTGCTGCTGCTGACACTGCAACTGAGGGCTGAGGGGGAGTCTTTGAAAAATGATATTATGTCTCTTCAGATCCTTGGAAACAGATCATTCAAACATTTCAGTGTAGGAAATGTCATATTTCCAGAGTTGACTTTATGTTTGAAAGACTAGGTAGCGTAGATTGGATTCAGCTCTAAAAACCTCGTGACCATTTTTAGAAAATTGATTCTGAAACTCCAGTTCACCAGAAGAGTTATAGAATATCAAGTCTTAGGAAAATGTCAACATTCTACACAACCCATTCATGAGGTTATGAATCATGTAAAAATACAGCCAGCCTTCCAGGATATAGGCCTGTCTCCAGCCTGACCCTTGTGAGCATCAGTAACCTGGCTCTGTGCCAGTGCTGCTGACATTCAGCCATCCTGACCTGAGGCAGCTACCCACCCCTAGGAGACCAGACGAGAGGAAGAGAAGTTTGAGTAGATGAGTCATGGTGTGGAGAAAGCAGCCCTAGGCCTCACTTTCCTTGGTACTAGTTCTGGGGCCTAACTGTCCATCCCTTTGCAGAGTCCCACAGATTGTTCTCAACATTGACCTGGCTCCTACCATCCTGGATATCGCTGGGCTCGACACGCCTCCTGATGTGGACGGCAAGTCTGTCCTCAAACTTCTGGACCTGGAAAAGCCAGGTAACAGGTGTGTCCATTTTCTTTCCCTCTGCCTCCCCCAAGCACACTGGTGCACAGAGCCAATCAGCAACTCAAAGAAGTAGAAGCAAAATTCGCTTCACCCATGAGGAATACATTGAGCTGAAAACTTCTCAGCTACTTGGGAACAGCATATTGATAGAGATGCAGCCATGGTCTGTGGGAAGGGAGAGGTGTTTCTTTAAATAAACTGTTAGCGCAGATGCATTTGGAAAAACACCCAGATGCCAGCAGTAAATATTATTATTTTGATTTCAGGTTTCGAACAAACAAGAAGGCCAAAATCTGGCGTGATACATTCCTCGTGGAAAGAGGGTAATTATTGGCTCCTGGGGTGCTTCTGGGAACCAGTCCTAGTGGGCAACTGTCCCTGAGGGGTATTTTTTCCCACTTTTTTTTTTTTTTTGGTTTACTAAGAATGCAGATTTCGTAAACCTCGTCACAAGATTGAACAGTTTGCTACTCTTTTCTGCTGACCAGCAGAGTAATGGTTCTTGCATCAGAACTGTAAAGGTCAAATTACGAGACCAGTGCCCTTACGTGGGTATGGATTGTCTGTTGCATGTTTCAGTCTTGGTTCCAGTTAATTGAATTTCTCAACTATTCTTCCCAAATCCTCCAGGCACCCTCCTTTCTTCTTCTCCTTTTGTGCCTTTTCTAGTTTAAAATACACAAGTATGTGAGACTGTAATTACTTCCATGATTCTGGGCTTCCTCTTTTGATTTATTATGCTCGTTGTCTTGTTATTCTCCACATATATGTTAAGTGAAAGAAAAATTGTTTAATTTTTTTTAACAAACACAACTTTGAGTCTGTAAAACAATTTTGCCCAAAGTTTTGAAATTCATAGTTTTGGGAAAAGTGAATCTTCCTGTCCAGCCCTCTCATTTCATATTCCCAGGTGGCTCACGAATGTTGAGAAAATTACTATCTATTCTTGCTATGTAAGAATGTGAAGTTAAAAGACAGGGATAAAAAAGAGAATAGGCAAGACTTGGAGAAGCTGATTCAGATCACTTCTGACATAAGAAACTTTCCCCCTTTCTAAGGAAATTTCTACGAAAGAAGGAAGAATCCAACAAGAATATCCAACAGTCAAATCACTTACCCAAATATGAGAGGGTCAAAGAATTGTGCCAGCAGGCCAGGTACCAGACTGCCTGCGAGCAACCCGGGCAGGTAAGTGACACCACTTTTCTTCACCACCTCTCATGTGCGCTCAACTTCTAACTTAAAAAATTTCAACATATAGGATAATGTACACTCATGTATAAAAAAGCTTTTCATAGTGTTCATGGACTGCTCCGTCTGACATCCCTCATTGAGAATCGTCTCTTTGGTCCAAGCTGGGCCTCTTAATTACTGCTTGCTTAATTACCTCCAGTTCAAAAAGTAGATGCTTTCAGAGCCAGTTCTAAATATCAACCCAATTAGCCAATACCAATTCAAGACAGCAGATACAGCAGATGCATAGCCGAGCTACAAACATCGGAGACTGGTGCCAGCTGATGAGAAGTCACCATCCATAGGGCTTCTGTTAACTGATAATCAAGAAGGGCCAAGAGTTGAGAGGCTACTTAGTCAATTTCATGATGGGATGCTGGTCCTCTAGGCAGTGAGCCACCCAGAGGACATGATAGATCTTCCCCCCAAACTAAGTCAAATGACATCTAACCCAGAGAAGAGGATGGAATCTATGACCAAGATTGGAATAAAAGGGGAAACTATATTCTTATTTATTTATTGTTTCTATTCCTCAAAGAATTTCTCACATCAAATATTCATCAGAATGAATCTTCATCACTAATCCTCTTATTACTGTACCATTTAGGACATCCATGTATTGTTGATTCTATCAATTATAACTAAAGAAATATTATATGATAAATTAACTCAGACTTGCTTTTGAAAGAGTGGGAACAGATGAACACAAACTGGCTAAAATATTCTTGATTGAGATCTATGCTAAAAGAAATGCTTTGTCATGAAGAGAGAGGAACTGTTTTCTGCCTAAGACACTGCAATGTAGAACAAAACCGAAGGAAAGTAAAAAATAACATCTATTGACCATGTCTTATGTAAGGCACTAAACATGCAGTTTCATGCATATCAGCTCAATTAAATGCTCACATTAGGTGAAGTAGTCATTGCCATCCCCGCTTTACAAATAGCCAGCTGGTGAGTGACCAAGCTGGGATCCAAATGAGTTGTAGAATAAAAAATCAGGCCACTTGCTGCCTTTCAAGGTAAGGTGCATTAACTAGGTGAAGAGATTCAAATCCTTTCTGGCTCTTCTCTTTTTTTAAAATCTTATGTGACCTCTCAATATCCACATAGTTAGCCAGCACTGGTTCAAGATATCAGACACACAAAGTGGATAGTTTGGCTATTATGAAAACGACCTTATTCACTATACTCTTATTATATGGTATCTAGCCTACTGAAGAGATATTCATAATAAACAACTTGATCCTCACTCTCTCTGTTTCCTTTTTGTACACAGGGATTCCTTTGAAATAGAAAAGGGGAAAAGGGTGGGGAGTGAGAGTTGTTGAAGGAAGGGATAAAACCAGGCCTACATGGCATTCTAGTAAGTCTTAATTTTCAAGTGTTTAGTGGAGAAGCTTAGACCTATTCATTATATTTTAATTTGAAGTCTTCAAATCCTTCTTATGAAAGCTCTAAGTATTATTATGACTAAAACCTCCGAATTGTTTTGTAGTTCCAAAATGATTTTTATGAGCCAGCCTCAATAGGCCAATTTACTTTTATTCAGGAGTTGGAAATGTTCAATGTTAAATATATCTCATGCAAATTGGTGATCTTCTTGCTATATTAGCCTTCTAAGTGGTGAGTATTATATCTATTTGGGAATAAGGTTCACATCCTACCTTTCAGTGTGCAATTTTACAAACCTCTTAATCTGGCTTGCACTAAAATTTTAATACATGTTCTAAAGGTCAAATATAGCAAACTAGATTATGATGCTTTTGGCACAAGCTTGTCACTCATGTACTGAATATAAACTATGTTAAAAACTTCATTTTGCTTTTTTATATTTTTCTAAACTCATTTGTCCCTATATAATGCTTTGATATTGGGCTTTCTAAAAACGTCTTCTGCTTTATTTCTGTGTGAATCAATCTCAGTTTAGAGTCTATCACAAAGATATATGATACCATTAGTAACAATCTCTTTTAAAAGTACCTGAATTAGTGGAACTAACAATGAGACTATATTCATTATGAGAATCACTTTCTCCTGGGTGTTCAAACCATAGCTGAAGAATCAGAATTTGAGGAAAATTTTGAGCCTCTTAAGGCACTTATCAAATCTGTGGGTCAAACCGGATAGCTTAGTTATATGCTATAGAAGTTTAGCCTTTGCTCTTTCTAAATGACTACTTTGGAGATTATCTTTTTAGTTACCATATCATTGACTTTTAAAAAAAGAAAAAAAATCCAGAATAATGAGATTTTATTGCTCAGGATCAAGGTGACAGCTAAGGCTAGAACCAGCTTGCTTGGAATCTCTGCCTTGACATTGATTTCGCACCTGGCCAGTGTCCTGCTACTTTTCCTTTCACCGAGGGTAACGACCTTCATTCAAAGACAATAGAGTTTTCTCTTTGGTTTGATCCTCCATGGGATGGAGTGGAAAAATAAGAACTATTAGTCTCATTCTCTTATTCTTAATTGCCAAAGAGAAAGTATACCCTTTTCCAACATATCACACAGCTAGTCACCTAAGGACTCTTTTGTAAGGTCAGTGGGGATGCATGAAGTAGAATAAATAAAGGAAAAAAGAATTTGAAATCAAAAGGTTTGGATTAGAGCACTGGCATCTGCCACTCCTTTCAGTTGTATTTTCTGGGGCAAGACACTTAAAGTTACCAAGTTTTCTCTCTCTAAAATGGAAGAAATTAATTTCAGTCTTTTGTGGGTAAAGTGATATCACACATATAAAGTGCTAGATGAACTATGAAAGCAGTATGCAAATGTTGGGAGTTTTTATTGTTCAAGTCATTTTACCTGTTGTTTTCATTCTTTGGAAACCAACAGGGAATTAAAATGGGCTGAAATCCCAGACATTTGGCTTCCCTTCTCTCCTATTTGAACACAACGAGCAGGGACTAATTAAGACAACATGGACATATGTGCTTGCATTACTTCCATGTTCCTGAATAAATACGAGGCTGGGTGAATTTCCACTACTCTATCAGATGGCATTATACCCCCAAGCACATTTGTGTACACACACACACACACACACACTTATGTGCAAATCTCTAATTCTACCTGAAAAGCCTTCAGTTCAACAAAGAGCACAGATCAGTGATGCTCATTCTTGGCTGAACATTCAAGTCACCTGGGGATGCTGATACACAGCCTCACTGCAGACAATCAAATTAATACACCTGGAGGTGACGCCAACACATCTTTATCTTTTAAAAAAAAAAAAAGTTTTTTTTTTTTTTTTGCATATAAGATCTGGGGTGTAGGCCAGAGGTNCCTGGAGGTGACGCCAACACATCTTTATTTTTTAAAAAAAAAAAAAGTTTTTTTTTTTTTTTTGCATATAAGATCTGGGGTGTAGGCCAGAGGTGCGGGACAGGGGCTGGGGGGTGGTGGTGAGAGGATTCTCCAGAGACAGAGTGGGAAGAAGAACAGGAGGGTCTAGTGAAATACACTGCTGAGGGGAGCAGCAGTGGGCAAGACAGGGCGAGACATGCTGCGCCATGTGTGGGTTAACTCCCTTGGTGGGGATCAAACTCATGCTGCGGTGGCTGGCTCTGAGTTAATAGCACTGAGACTTTAACCCCTGCACCACCAGGGATGCCTGACATCTTTATTTTTCACCTGAATAAGAACCAGAGAATATCAGAGTTGGAAGAAGTCTCCTAAATTAATTCATTGAATGATATCATTTTCCTAAGAAGGAACTTTAGATGCAGAAAGCTGAAACTACAAACCCAAAGTCAGAAAGCATAATTGCTCTTCACTTCATGCTTATCTTCTATTTCCCAGAACTCACTGCCTCTGAAAAATAATGTACTAAGATTTTCAGGGCCTCCCTGGTGGCGCAGTGGGTTAAGCAATGCACTATGAAGCAAACCTCAGCCACTGCAGCACGAGTTGGATCCCTGCTGCCGGCCAGGGAGGGGACCCACATGGCGTAGCAGACCTCTCCTGCCTCGCCCGCTGCTCCCCTCAGCAGTATGTTTCAGTCAGTCTACCTGTTCTGCTCCCTACTCTGTCTCTGATGGGTCCTCTCACCTCCCACAACTCTGGCCTGTACCCCAGCTCTTGTGTGCATAAATAAATAAATCTTTAAAAACATAATAATGTACTAAGATTTTCCTTTTGAAAGTGTGCATGCATTTGCCCAGCTGAAACCATAGGTGTGGAACCCACTCACAGCACCTAGGGCAGTGGCTCTACTGACTGCGCACTAGAATCACATATGTTACAAGTGCTCCTGCTCAAGTCCCACCCCACACAAGCTTAATCAAAACTGCTGGGGCTGGGGCCCAGGTATCACTGTTTTATGTCAGACTCGTAGGTGATTCCTGTGAACCACCAAGACTGGGAACTATTCATGTTGGGTGAGCACTAGAGGATCTCCCCCACCCACCCCCACCCCTGTTCTATGTGTAGTATCGATTGCTTAAATAGTTACATAAAAGACAGATTTCCTAGGCATTCAATTTTGAAGTTATTTTATATATTCACTGTCATTTTAGAGCAAACAATAGTTCTTTTTTTTTTATAGAGTAAGCGTCATATCCTTTTGTTGAGTGGTTGAAATCCAGCATCTTTGCAATTTAGTTTACCTTTCTATTATAGCAATGTAAAATAAAGGCTTTGTTTAAAATTCTAAAAAGACCCTAGTGTCAAGCACAGGAAATCTGAATGTGGTTTGCTGAGCATGAACTGGTTTAGCTCCAAGATCTGTGTTCTCATCCGAAGATTATCCCTCTGACCATGTTCCTTCCAACCTTTTGTGACCAGCTGCAGAGCAGGAATAAAAGATGTTTATCCATAAGACCTGGCTGGAATTGTTAGTTTGCCAGAAACTGATGGCCTGTTTCTATAAACTCACCAAGCCCTGGTTATAATCAAAATATATTTATTGACATTTTCCCCATATTTATTGACGATTCTGGAATCCTCTTATTCCTGAGGATATGGCCTGAGGGTCTGAGTCCCCCCACACCCTCTTTTGCCTGAGGCCTCCTCTGCACAGGGGGTCTGATATGGACTGTTCAACCTTTAAGCTTTTGTCCGTGGTCCCCCCCCATCCCTACTAAAAAAAGGAAACATCTGAATAAATGTGCATCTGTGCATTCTTCAAATACAAACTGCAGGGTTCAACATTAAACTATATTTAGTGATGTTTCAAATAAATCAGAAACAGCAAGCATTAGGGCATTGTACTCATAAACTATGTAATGTGCTCCACCCTTTTAAATTTATCCAATTTCCCAGTCCTCACTAACAGCTCACCTGGACAGATTGCCTTGCTCATCTGCATGTGTGTTAGGCCTCCACCTTCCCAAATGGTACCCTTAACTGAGGGTCATACTCTACTCCAAACCATTCACTTTTTTTTTTGTCGGTGTCCTGGTCAGGGCACCTTGGGATTGCATTCTTGCATCCTGTGTCCACAATTTTGATGATGGGTGCTCTTGGCAAGTTATTTAATCCAACTCTGCCTCAGTTTCTTCATCTGTAAAATGTACAGAATAATGTACTTGCCTCAGAGGGTTGTTGTAAAGATCGTAAGAGTTGAATATATTAAGTGTAAGTGCCAGCGATCAGTTATTGGCCAAGGTCAGTTCGCTAATTTTACTTTCCCTGAACCATACTTATCCTACCAATCCAACTCTTGACTTTTGCAAATCGTTGTCCAGAAGAGAAGGAAGCATTTTTTTCTTTGTTCTAGTTTTCCTTCCTTTCTCTTTTCCTTCCCCCATTCGATCTCAACCCATTTCTAAGAAAATAGACAACAAAGTTCCTTGGTAACCTTATTTCACATCTGCAAGACAATCTGACAATGGCCTGAGCTAAGTAACAATTTGAACATGGGTGTTTATATTGTCCTTTTATATTCCCCATCAGTGAAATGAAAATTCTAAACATATGTCCTTATATAGGTGATGTTTTTATGATGTTAGTACTTACACATAGGAAAATAGGGTTATCAGAAAATTACTGTATGCTGTTACATTTCAGAGAACATAATTTGACCTATATTGTGACTGAATCCACTTGAGACATATGGTGGAGAACTAATCTGTGTGTGTATGAAATTAAGCTTTCAATGCAGTGTAACTTTGAAAACTTGTAATCAAATTTTTTTATTGTGAAAATGGAAATAACAATTGTAAATAAGAATATAGAATATCCTTAACAAATCTATGAAATACATGTAGTTCAAAATGTAGAAACTATATTGATTAGCTAGCTAGCAGTTACATCAGGAAGGGAAGTAACCAGGGTTCTATTAATACTGTGCTACACATTTTACATGGAATATTTTGTACCTGAAAACTATTTTATAAAATAACTATTATGCCTATTTTTAGTATGAATTAACTGAAGGTTAAAGGGGAAAGTAACTTGACCAAAAAAGCACACAGCTTACAAGGATAACAAGCCAGAGTTTAAACTGAGATTTGTGTGATTGAAAATCGTGGTTTCCCCACTAAACTCTGATGCCTCATTATGTATGATTTACAGCAGGAAACACTGCTTTCCCAAGGGTTGGGAGACCACTTTGAAAGGACAATAGCAGTAGTGCTGCTCTACCTTCCTATAGTGCATCTTTGCCTCAGAACTTCAAAACACTCAACAGTTTATTCCCATGACATTACCTTGAAGTCAGGAGAAGCAAGTATTATTTGACTAGATATGGAATCTTGGAGAACAAAGAGATTCTGCAATTTGCTCAAGAATATAAAGTTAACAGCAAAAGAAAATTAAAATGAAGGTTTTCATATCCCTAGCCCATTAATAATCTCCATTAAAAATGGCTACCTCAGATAAAGCTTACATGACATATAATTCTTTAACTATAAGTATGTGTGTGTCTGTGTGTGTTTGATAAGAATATTAGTCATAGTAGTGGCAGTGGCACGAGTCATGGTGTCGGTAATAGAAACTTTTTTGTTGAAGTGTCTATATGCTAAGTTCTTCTGTATGTTATCTCAAATGTCCATGAGCCTACAAAAACTTAAATTGTGTAGCTCCCTTGCTCATAAGCACAAAGCAGTGAGCTGATATTCAGATATCAGCTTTTCTAATTTGAAAAACTGGTCTCTTTCCACAAAGCCACATCAATATGGGTATAATATGTCATTCCTAAATTATAGGTGATATTAACTACTACAAAATCTTACTCTAATAAGTGTGTTATGGTCACTCTTTAGGTTGTTGTGAAGATTAGGTGAATAAATGTTTATAATCCTGCTATATAACCCTAGTACCTAGCATCAAGTAACAGTTCAATGAATGATGATAATAGCAGTAAAGGTGGTGGTAAATGAAACTGTTTCAAGAACATTTGACATATTTTTTCATTAGGTTTGATTTCATCAAACAAGCTGCACACATGAATCCTGGTACCAAAACAGACAACTTCTCTTCTTTATCAGGTGTTACTGACTAATAGGCATATATAATAACCAAAAACACTAAGAATAGCCAGTAAAGTAATTAGATGGTGAGCTAACTTCAAGGAGCAGTTCAGTAGTATGACATTGCCCCTAGTTCCAATTTTGGTGTAACTGGAAAGGCTAAATGAAATAAGAAATTATCTAAATACATTAATAATTTAACAAATTACTTAAATAATTTGTCTAGCACCTCACCCACTGTACAGAAATATTTGTGGAATAAATGTGCACTAAATTATTAGTGTAGAGAGGCAGGAGATGAATTGAAGTGCTATTGTCCCAGAAAGTAAGAAAGAAATTTGCAGGAGTAGTGAGTCCTCACAGAAGTGTAGAAATGGATTTAGCAATTCAGTGATATACTGATGAACTTCAAGAGTGTAAAGAAAAGGAGACTGTGTGACATTCACACTTTTTCAAGGGCAGTTGCTTAACAAAACTCCTTTCTGAGGCAGATTCCAGGTTCCCCTAACAGGTGCCTCACCCCGAAGCCCACACTTTCCTCTGATGACTGAAAGTCTTCTGCAATGAAAAATCATCTCATTATTTCCACCATTTAAGTGACTTGCAGCACGAGTTTCAGAGAAAGTCTCTTAAAAATTATCTTTCTTCACATCTTCTGTAAACTCTCTAAGTTCGATGACCATGTTAGCTGCAGCCATTTTAAGATTTTTATTGCTCAGTCATAAAAAATGTCATGATATTCATGACACTGAACATTAAAATGACTCTGGCAAATGTGTGGTAATTACGGTTCATTAAATTCCTAGTATGCTGGCCACTAAGAAGATTTCAAAGCCGCTACCTAATTACCCTCACTGATAGGGTTTATGACTTGTTCAAAGGGTTCACGGTATAGAAAATAATTGGTATTTTTGTCAGTGGCTCTTGTTTTATGCAAGCATGTGTGTGGCTACACACATATGTGTGTAGTGTGCGGGTACATGTGTGTGCACACATGTGCATATACATGCATATATATATTTGATTTTGTGTGATGCATCATCCATGCCAAGGATAGTGCCAGACCTCAGGTGTGCTTAGGTTTAGCACTTCAGGAAGGGAATATCCTTTCCCTTCATCCCTATCTCATAGAAAATCAACAGGGAATTTGGTTAATGGGGAAAAGCAGGTTGAATTCCAAATAGGCTATGTCACTAAAAATTCTAGCTACACCTTTGTGTTCTACAGAAATCTACTTGTACCTGCAGCTGTTCCAGGCAAAAAAAAAAAAAAAAAAACGAACAAACAAACCCTACAGGCAGAATTTTTAATGCATTGTGCTTATAAAACTAAGGAAGGCATCCACATCCACTGTCAGTGTGAAGGTATTTGCCATGTATTTGTGGTAAAGTTGATATAAATTGGATCCACAAAAAGACATAAGGTCATTATTTTGAGGAATAAAGTCAGCATAACTGTTCTGTTTGATAGAAAAAGATTACAGCATTTCTTAGTGTCTACTTGACCATCAAATTGTGAATCTACTGACATCTTTAGGTAAAATTGGCATTAAGTAGTCAATCCTTAGTTTTTGGATGCTTGAGGGAGAGATTACCCAGGTGGATGGATAAGTATGAAACTAGTTGGTGTTAATAGGTACAGATCTAGACAAACATTCAAGCACCACTGATTCCCAACCTCTCAGAGCTGTGGAAGGTCATCACATATTTGTGACACTTTCACCAGCAAAGATGTCCTGAGTTATACAACTATTTCTTAGTATGGAGAACGTTTTTGAGAATTTCATGGCACTCCCTCTAGTTAATTGGACATATTTGACAGTGCCATAAACCCCACCAGGTTTGAATACTAAATCCTGTCACTCGTCCACTAACTATGGAGAGAGCGTGAAAAGCACTGGCTACTCTTCAGTAGAGCAACATTGTCCTGCTGGCAGTGTTCATATGTTCAACTGGAACCATTTTGTGACCTGGTTTCATCAGTACATTTCTGGACACAGTTTCTTTTTCACACTCACACCCATAAATACGTATATTCCTTGCAAGGCTCATCAATCTGAGCTACTTTGACCTAAACATATACCTTTCCCTCCTCGTGGGAAAGAGTACATGGCGGCTAAAGTACAATCTAAGACTAAGTCTGTGTATCTTTAGTGTGGGAATAATAAAGTAGAAGCGCCAAGGCAGCTCTCATAAATCAACACTTACTGAAGGCATGTGACTGTTCAGAAGAAGCAAAGCGTGGTGCTACATTTTGGTCTGTTGTGCATCATTTTGTACACAAATATCATTTTCTGCAGAGACCATTGGTCAAACTTGACCTTGCATTAGTCTGAAATCACGATGTCAACCCAAGGTGTTGTACACAAACAACGTCAGGCTGTGTAAAATCATTTTACATGATAAAAGAACATATTTATTTTAACAGTTTTTTAAATTTTAGTATGTATTTGAAAATATATAAAATAGCCCAGCCTTGCTTTGGCCAGTTTAGAAATGTGTCCATTCAAAGAAAAGTATTTATAAATAATTGTACATAATACTTATATGTGGAAGGGGAAACAAAAGACAGAAGCCTAACATGCTGCATCATAGCATGTAACGACCACAGCCAGCTTAAAACTAAGGTCAATATTCTTCTTGCTTTTCAAATGTTTCGGAAAGAGTAAGGAGAATAAGAAGTAAAAGAAAGGTTATTATGTTTTTAGGCAAGGTACAGAGGTGCCTATGAAATAACCCCCAGGTGAAACTGGAGCCTTTTGACCAGATTAATAACCCAGAAGTGTGACACCCAGTGCTGTGTCATCTCCATCCAGAATTGAATCCACAGTCTATGCTGTAGACTTGGCAGAATATACAAACTAGAAAACCCGATACCCGTTCACCAGGTGTCTACTGGGAAAGTGACCAGTGTCTCTAGAGCTGAGCTCTGTGGAGTGAGCAGCATTAGGAGGAGGGTTAAAAAGGGCACACAAGGAAGCTGCCACATCTGCTGATGTCTGGGGGTATGAACGTTGGCTTGTCCTGTGATGGAGCCAGATTAAACTATCTCTGTCTTCCTCATGTACCACTCTTTCCTGGCTCGAATTAGAGATCCAGGGGCAGAGAACAAAGCAACCACATTTGTTTTTCCAGAGAAAGTGGGGTCTGGCGAAAACAGTTCTGACAGCTGTGCTCTGTGGCTTGGTGCGTTAAGGCATTTTATATATTTCATTCAAAACTGTTTAGTCTGCACGCTGAGGGTTTATGTATCAATTTTTGACTCTAGTGTCATTGAGGTAGTTCTGATTTCCAGTGATTTCCTTGTCATCTGTATTTGCCTCCAGTGAAAGAAATAACTGGGAGTCGATTTCTTGCAGGGACATTTTAAAAGTTTGCCTTTTCTTCATGTGTTCACTTTAATGGAGTTGCCAGTGTTTCTAAAAGCTGAGGCAGCAGCCCCTAACAAGAAACACCTGGATCAGGACTGGTAAATCGCTTTCACGTTGCCTTTTGCAGAAGTGGCAGTGCATTGAGGACACATCTGGCAAGCTTCGAATTCACAAGTGTAAAGGCTCCAGTGACCTGCTCGCAGTCCGGCAGAGCACGCGGAACCTCTACTCTCGCGGCTTCCACGACAAGGATAAAGAGTGCAGTTGTGGGGAGTCTGGTTATCGTACCAGCAGAAGCCAGAGGAAGAGTCAAAGGCAGTTCCTGAGAAACCAGGGGACTCCGAGTAAGCCATCGACAGGGGCCACCTCAGTGACAGGCTGAGGCCTTTGGGAATAGATGTCAAACGAAAGATTACCTTTCTCTTTAGAGATTATCAATATAGAGTTTTAGGGCTACAAGCAAATGATTGTTCTGTTTAAAATATGAATGCTGAAACAATTCGAAATTTTGCTTTGTGAACATTTTAATTATGGAATGAAATACATTCAGTAAAAGCACTATAAATAAAACACACACAAAAAAGCTCTAAAGGCATAAAGAGAATGGTTTAGGGAAATTTTATTATACTTAATGCTGATAACCTGATTTGTCTCTCTTACCTTAAATAAAGTTGCTGAGAGAGACAGAATGAGAGCGAAAAAGAGACAGAATGGTGGGGGAGGAGGAGGGAGAGTGGGAAGGAAGGGAAGGAAACGTTTTCAAAGGAATATCTGTTTCAGGACTATTTTATTTTCCAATTCCTCCTGTCGATGGGCACGGTAAAACTAGTTGAATTCAACATAAATAGCACTACCCAGCATTTTCTTTATTAAAACCCTTATCAAGCATCTATGATACCTAAGATTGATTTTATAGGTATGAAAATGCAATCTGGCACCTTCCATAAAAGAATGAATCTAATGCCATCTAGTGGCATAATAAAAGAAACTCATTTCTGTGGTGATTCCTTTAAAAAGACTGATTTGAAATAAGTAAGACATTAAATTTGATTCTATTTCAAATGGTTGTTCACTAAAACAAGGAAAACCCTTAGAATAGTCTTTTTTTAAAGGAGACAGCAAATAAAAAAGCAAGAAGGGACAAGGACATTTTCCTAACAGAAAATAGGAGTCTTTTTTCCTGCAGGGAGTTATATGTTCCTCCACAGCAATGACCACTATGTGTGCTGATTTTTTTCCCTTTTTAAAAAACTTTATTTCTATTTATGTATATATACAAGAACTGGGGTGTAGGCCAGAGGTGTGGGGAGTGAAAGGATTCACCAGAGACAGAGTGGGGAGTAGAACAGGTAGATGTACAGAAATACACTGCAAGGGGAGCAGCAGGCGAGGCAAGAGAGATCTGCTGTGGCATGTGGGTCATCTCCCTGGCCAAGGATCAAACTTGTGCTGCAGTAGCTGGTGATAGCTTGATAGCACGGAGACTTTAACCCCTGTGCCACCAGGTACACCCATATGAGCATTGATTTTTCAATATGGGACACAGCTAAAGAAATGTGAGTCACTTTTTCAAAACATGTGGAGTCATAGAATTGAGAGCAGGAGTATCTTCTCTCCCATGATGACGGTGCTCACGCCAACTGTGGGAGAGGCATCTCTTCATCTGGAAACTGCAATCAGAGGAGGATGATTCTTATTCAGTTGCCTGCATGCTCCCCTTTCTTCCTATGCATGGACTGTGGGCCATCTGATAAGCAGGAGCCAATGTTTGCATGTTATAGCTCTTATCTAGCAAACTTTGGGCCTTCATAGTGGTCTAAACTCACCAGAAAACATGCCAGCCTGCCCAGCCTTATTCTCTATCTGCCAGATATTAAAAGTGAGCTGGACAGTGGAAACATTTCAAATTTTAATTTTTCTTAGAGCAATCTTTTATGCGTACAAATAGAAAGTGTCTGGAGCATTCACCATTTTGAAAATATCAGCCTGGCATTGTAGGAAGACTTCATAGCCTTTAGAATTTGTTATTGTCCTAGCTGCCACAGTCACATAAACTTGTCTGTGTAAACTTGCAAAATGTATGAAACATTCAAATTTTCTCTATTCTCATCCATAAAATAGGAATATCACCAAATTCATTAGTCTATTTTGAATCTGAAAAAATTTAATGTAAGGATTTATTATAATATCCATCTTTCAGTTTATCAGATTGTGCATAAGAGATAAGTATGAGGTTCTAAACAATACCTACAAAAACTTTAATAAATGCTTATCACTGGACATAAGAGTTTTGTCCAAATGAACTACCTAACTCATGTTGGAAACTCAGTATAAAAATTCACAACTTTCTATAAGCTGAAAGGATTTTCAAGGTCACCCAGACCCACCATCTCACTTAAGGGGTCAAATGAGAAGCCGGCCATTCGTCACACTGGCTGATGTGCTGTCATAAAGCCAGAGAAGCAAGTTCCAGGGGCCTGATGACAATGCCATTATGCCCCTCAGCAATGCACTTCATCCTCCTAGACCCTTCCAAAAATGCTCGTCAAGTCAGTGGTCATTTTCTTTTCTCCTCAATTGTGTCCGTACATGATGTTAATTAATGCCACTTCCTTATTTCCAGAGTACAAGCCCAGATTTGTCCATACTCGGCAGACACGGTCCTTGTCAGTCGAATTTGAAGGTGAAATATACGACATAAACCTTGAAGAGGAAGAATTGCAAGTGTTGCAGCCCAGAAACATTGCCAAGCGTCATGATGAAGGCCACAAGGCACCAGGCCGCCAGGCTACTGGCGGTGGCAATGGGGACTCGGTCCTGGCAGACAGTGGCAACACCGTGGGCCTGCCCACCACCGTGAGAGTGACACACAAGTAGGAAGGCTTTCGATGTCCATGATGGTTGAGTTCAAAGCCACCCCTCCCCTACAAATATCAATCTGCCCCTTTAAAAAAACGTATTATCACTCAGCAGTCTATTGACCCAGTACTGGCCTACACAACAACTGGGGGGTGAAGAAGCAACAAGGAGTCCAAAATAACATAAACTTGGACATGTGTTTTGGGTTCAGTTTCATATTAAGACTGATTAGCCTGGAATTTAGCCAGAGTGATTCTGCAACATCTTGACTAGGCCATCATGGAGTCCTGTCCTTAAGCAGTTACCTTAGTGGGAGTCATGGAAACCATAACTGAGACTAGTAGAGGCTCCCAAGCTGCTATGGCTCAGAGCAGGTACAGTCACAGAAAATGAACTGTGGCTTGACAAGTTTCTAGAGAAATGGTATAGGCTTCCAAGCAGCATAAGATGGAGAAACACCCAACCTGTCCAGGTCTCCAAAGCAGAGAGGGCCTTGGAATCCTGAAGACAGGGAAGGGATGATCCCCTACCTTTTATGCTTTGCTTCTTTCTACAGCTTCCTCAATCTCTTGATAGAGAAATGTTTTCTTTCTGAATTTATTAGCAAAATCTTCATTTTGTTAATTGGAGGAATTAGTGCACCATAAATCCAACAAAATTTTATCTGTGAAATTAGTCTGTGCAAAACTCACTTTTTCCTAAAATATTTAGGCTTTCAAAACCAGATTTTTCTGGTGGCATCTTTTCATGGAGGTGTGAATATTGAATGTAGCCTTGAAGGCTGATCTTAGGGGTGTTTTCTGACACCATCCTTTGCATACATCAGTAGTCAGAAGACATTTCCACTAAGTCTATGACTCAACTTCAAATTACTGCTTATTTGCAAATTAAGACTTTATTTAGAGAATGATTTTGTTTCTTTGCTATTTCTAATGTTTTTTAAAATATTAGAATGCAGGACTATTTCAAAGGACTTTGTTGTCTGTTTATTCTTACAGGTGCTTCATTCTTCCAAATGATACAATCCACTGTGAGCGAGAACTCTATCAATCAGCCAGAGCCTGGAAGGACCACAAGGCATACATCGATAAAGAGGTTAGCCATGGCTATGTGGTACCAAAGTAGATTCCAAACACAAAGACAGCTCCCTCCCCAGACCTGGTCTGGTCATGGAACATGCTGCATGTACATGTCATCTTTTTTGTAATTATGTGATAAGTAGAATAACAGTTTTTCTATCTTTCTCCAGTGACACAGTGATATCCCTGACAAAAAATAAAAAGAGAACGGAATATTCGTGATCTTTTAAAGTCTCTGTGAGAAAATTATTCAATTATAAAAGAGACATCTATTAATGTTTTTCTGTGACACATTAGTTGGCATATAAAAGGTAGACATATTCTATGACCAGTTTGTCTCTAAATTGGTTATCATCGCAAATGAATAGCTATACTTATGGAACTCAGGAAAAGAAAGTGAAAAGAATATCTTGATCTTCAAATGGAATTGTTCAAATATGTGTTCCCTAGATTGAAGCTCTGCAAGATAAAATTAAGAATTTAAGAGAAGTTAGAGGACACCTGAAGAGAAGAAAACCTGAAGAATGTGGCTGTAGTAAACAGAGGTGAGCATCTCCTACTGTCTCCTTTGCAAACTCATTTTTACAGTGATAAGCACTTGACTTGCTTCTTCTTTAACCAGTGGATAGTTTAATCAATTGAATGTATTGTCATGAATTGTAAAGACCTAAACTGTTTATGCTAAACTAAGCACATCATGAGCCAAAGTAGAAAGTGAAAAAAGCCTTTAAAAAAATAGTGTCATTAATAAAAAAAAATAAACTAGTGCCATTCACAGAAACATAGATGGAGCTCGAAGGGATCATGCTCAGTGAAATAAGTCAGAAGGAAAAAAGAAAAATACCAGATGGTCTCACTTATAGGAGGAATATAAAGGATGAAGGGGGAAAAAACCCAGTAACATCAACAACAAAACCACAAAAAAACAAAACAAAAATAAACAGACAACTACAAATCAGAGATATTTTGTAGAGAAGAGGGAGGGATTGGGATAAAGGCAGGGACCAGAAGAGCACAAGGGACTATGGTAATGGTGCACAGGTGCATTGATGGTGGAAATCCTATGGGGACTATACCTAGAAAAGAAAGCAAACATTGTAAGAAAAAAATAAATAAATAGACAAACAAACAAACAAATAAAAACAGTGCCATTAAGCTAAGATAGAACCTCAAGCTGGGACCGCCCTGGTGGTGCAAGGGATTGAGTGCTGCACTGTGGGGCTTCCACAGCCACTGCAGCGTGAATTCAATCCCCGGCCAGGGAGGGGCCCCACGTGGTGCAACAGACCTCTCCTGCCTTGCCTGCTGCTCCCCTCAGCAGTGTATTTCAGTTGATCTGCCTGTTCTGCTCCTCGCCCTGTGTCTGGTGAATACATAAATAAATAAATATGCATAAATAAATAAAATCTTTTAAAAAACAAAGGAACCTCAAGCCACAGTCCTCCTCTAGAATGTTTAGTTTCTGAGTCTGTGCAGCCTGTTAACTTCCTCCCTTCTATTTTACTTTCTTTTTATAAGATGAACTGTTTGGTCAGATGCATGATTATGATGATTCACTTTATTTAATTTTAATGGAGGTGCTATTTGGATAACGCCATCAAGTATCGCCACCAGGGTGCACACACCTCCAGTCACCTGTAGCTCATCACAGTAGTCTGTTGTGCTTCCTCACCCTTCCCTTCCCTCTTCCCCTCTGGATGATTCAGTTCATCTGTTGAAGACTCACTTTGTTAATCTTCTTGACTGCAGCTATTACAACAAAGAGAAAGGTGTTAAAAAGCAAGAGAAATTAAAGAGCCATCTTCACCCATTCAAGTAAGTAACTCTTTTCCACATTTGCTTGGAGTCAGGGCTATCCACTGGCCACTTCAGAAAAGCTTCAGGTTTTGCTGTGTTCCAAGTGGTGCTGCTTGGAAAGAGTAGATTCAAGTAGGAGGGCATACAGAGCAAGTCAGGGCCCACTGCCTGCCAAGAGACCATGGTGATGTTTCTGGAATCCTTTGAGGGGAAGCCATGCAGAGTCCTTTTCTAATTCTGCATGAGCTCTGTCAATGGATGGTATAGGACTAGATTTTCCGCCATATACTTCTTTCTATAGACTTTCTTATTAGGTCCATGTGTTCTCTAGAGCAGCATGAAACCATATTGGATGAATACTGAAAGTTGAAAGAAATATACATATTTTTTAAAATAATAGAAAAATTTGCATGGAAAGGGAATTTACTATTTGAGCTTCAATAAAATGTGAGTCCTTTATAGAAAAAAATTTAGAAAATTAAAAAAAAAATCTTTCCAAGCCTATTGCATAGGAAATTTCAAAGAATTCTAGAAACCTAATCCAAGCTATCTAATCCAACCAGCCTTGACTTTATGACTAAAAGGAACTAAACCACCAGGAAGTGGTTTAGCTTTAGCCATTTAGCCAAACGGTGCGGCTGGCAGGACCTGTGGATTCACATTGACATTTATTTCTATCCGTGTTTGTTTGTAAATTAGGAAGAAAAAAGTGATCCCATTAAAGTTCAGTGAAATATAAAGAGGTTTGTCACTTCATGACTTTGTTGTCACAGCTGCCGACTATAAGGCCCTTTCTGAAAAATAAAGGTCATCTGTTGTTCTATACCTGTTATCGTGTGTCTCAATATGTGTGTGTGATTCATAACAGTAATCCTATTTTTTAACTGAGAAAGGATTTTCTGATCATTGAAGATACAAATGTTGGTTTCTCATGATACACACCTGCAACAGATGTAATGTTACAACACAATGTGACTTCAATGAAAAAGATTATTTTTTTTAAAAATCCCTTTGGTTGGAACAGGGAGGTCGCTCAAGAGGTAGACAGTAAACTGCAGCTTTTCAAGGAGAATCGCAGGAGGAAGAAGGAGAGGAAGGAGAAGAAGCGCCAGCGGAAGGGAGAGGAGTGCAGCCTCCCTGGGCTCACCTGCTTCACACATGACAACAACCACTGGCAGACTGCCCCCTTCTGGAACTGTGAGTCCTCCTTCTGCCACACCCAGAGCATGTGTGCCTGGGTTAAACTGGGAATGCGCTGCCTTGCTTAAACTGGGAATTCAGCAGAAACACACAGGGTTGAGCAAGACTGGAGAAAGATGACTCCTACTATTTTCTGTAATAGCAGTTAGAAATTTTGGCCAAAAAGTTACTTTTTCTCTTAGAAATGATTTTGGTATTCTGTTTGAAAATACCATGTTCTGCAGGATGTTATTTCACACAATACCTAAGTCCTGACAAACTTCCCACTCACGCCACTCTATCACTAAATAACTAAAGAAATGGGTGAAAAGTTGCCCCAAATATAGTTTGATTTTCTTTCTTACCTTCACTTCTTTTGCTTCTTATTTCTATATCTTTGTCTTGAGTAGTTCTTACTGTTAGCTCTCCTATATGAAAGATGACTCAGAAAGATGTGGTCTCTCAACAGATGTCCATGTTGGCATGTCCAGTAAATCAGAACTTTCATTTTTTTAATACTGCCAATCGACTAGCTACTCATTTTTGTGAAATTGTAGTTTTAAATTCCTCCTCCCCCTGTCAAGACTTATCAATTGTTCTTTCAACACAATCAGAAGGTATTGTATTTGTATATTTTATCAAGTGAATTCACAGATGATAATCTATGCTTTTTATGTGTAAAATGTGAGCTAACTCTCACATATAAATAAAGTTTTAGCTAGCATTTAGAGTACTTTCAATGAAAAATCATAGAATGATGAAAGCATCCAATCACCTATTTTTCACATTTTTTAAGATGATTTCTTTCAAAACTCATCTATGGGGAAAGAGAAATGAATAGGTAGAACAGAGTATCTTTATTTTTTTTTTCACATTTATAGTTTTTTTTTATTAAAATATTTTAAAATTTACATATACTTACCATTAATTGTAATCCCCATGTATTCCCCATCACCATCTCACCAGTGCACCATCACCTC
>JAGFMF010011568.1:1371180-1455561 GCA_019455555.1 Galemys pyrenaicus
GAGTAGTATTCCATCGTGTATATGTACCACAGCTTCCCGATCCACTCATCTGTTTTTGGGCATTTGGGTTGTTTCCAGGTCTTACCTATTGTAAAGAGTATCTTTAATGCAGTGAAAGTACCCTATGTGACTCTGTAATGGTGGGTGGATGTCTTTATACATCTATCAAAATCTATAGAATGTACAATTCCGAGTAAACCCTAGTAAACCCTGTCAGCTATGAAGTTTGGATAATGATGGGTCAAGGTAGGTTCATCAATTCTAACAATAGTGAGAGTGACTATACATCTGTGGGACCAGGGGGTCTATGAGAATTCCCTGTATCTTATGCTATTAAACTAAAAATTTTTAATAAGAATTTATCACCATTGTTTGACATGAGGGAACAGATTCATTGTGTTAATGCTGAGTAGGACTGTAGCATGGAGTGGCTAAGAGTAAACCCTCTGGCCTGACCTCTGTGCTGCTGTTCGTCAGCTGTGTCACCTTGGAAATTACTTAAACACTCTCGTGCCTTGGTTTGTTCACCTGTAAAATGGGAATAATATTAATAACAGTACTCTCTGTCTCTAAAGTCATTTTAAGCATTAAATGTTTTAATACAGCAAAGAACATAATGTATAATAAGTGTACCTGTTCCTGTAATTTTAAAAATATTTGCTAAACAACACATTTCTGAAATCACTGATCTTTGTAGAGAAGGTCAGCAAATTTGGAACTTAACCGTTTTGTAAAAGAGGTGTGAGTGATTTGTTTGTATTTGTTTATTTTTAAAGATTTGTTTATGCACACAAGAATTGGGGTACAGGCCAGAGGTGTGGGGACAGTGAGAGAATTCACCAGAGATAGAGGGTGAACAGAACAAGTGGCTAGACTGAGACACACTGCTAATGGGAGCAGCGGGTGAGACAGGAGAGATATGTTGTGCCATGTGGGTCACCTCCCTGGCCAGAGATCCAACTTGTGCTGCAGTGGCTGTGGATAGCTTTATAATGCTGTGACTCAACCCCTTACGCTACCAGGGAGGCCCCTGATTTGTTTTTTAATTTTACCTTTCTCTTTGTGTAAGTTAATCAATGAACTCCTATCAAAAAGATGTTCATGGTCACAACCCATCTCATGTTAAAGTGTCAGAGAGAGGATATGGTGAACACAAATGGGGTAATCCTGAAAAGCCACAGAGCTGTGCTCCAGTTTTCTCCAGATTTTGCCATATTGGGGAATCTCTTTCCTCGTGCCACTAGTGACATATGACCCTCAAACACAAAGAATAAGTCAGGGCACCAGATTCTTCTCTTTATCAAATAACCATGTTTTCTCCTTCCTTAAGAAAATCAGGACCTCCCTGGTGGCGCAAGGGGTTGAGTGCTGCACTGTGGGGATTCCACGGCCACTACAGCGCGAGTTCGATCCCCAGCCAGGGAAAGGACCAACATGGCACAGCAGACCTCTCCTGCTGTGACCACTGCTCCCCTCAACAGTGTATTTCAGTCAATCTGCCTGTTCTGCTCCCTGCTCTGTCTCTGGTGAATCCTCTCACTCACTACCCCTGCCCCTCTGGCCTGTACCCCAGCTCTTATATGAATATAAATAAAATCTTAAAAAAAAAGAAAATCAGAACTAACCCTTAATAGACGTTCCAATGTATTCTCTCCCATTGTCTAGTCACTCACCCTATTCTGCAGACCACTGACTAACATGGTTACAGACAGGGCAAACTAATGTTCCTGAAATTTCATGTTAGCCTTCAATCTATAATCAGAGTCATAGATGGTTATGTTTTCTCCATTTTCACCTAGTTTCACAGCAAATCTGTGTCAGAAGAGGAGAAAACATAGTTATTTTTAACATCTACACAGTATTTGCAAGATATAAAATGGAAATGGAAAATGTAAAGATAAGGAAATGTTCAGATGTCTAGCCTACTTACATTTTTCTCATTCCTTTGTTTTCTATGTTTTGTTTTTTCAACAGTGGGATCTTTCTGTGCTTGTACAAGTTCTAATAATAACACCTACTGGTGTTTGCGTACAGTGAATGAGACACATAATTTTCTATTCTGTGAATTTGCCACTGGTTTTTTGGAGTATTTTGATATGAATACAGATCCTTATCAGGTGAGTCAATATGTTTTCATTTTATGAAGGGTACTGAATATAGAATAACCAGAGCATGAGTTTAAATGTATTGTCTGGCCTCTTTGTCTACAGCTCACAAATACGGTGCATACAGTAGAACGGGGCATTTTGAATCAGTTACATGTACAACTGATGGAGCTCAGAAGTTGTCAAGGGTATAAGCAGTGCAACCCAAGACCTAAAGGCCTTGAATCTGGTAAGGAAGAAAAAAAAAATTTTTTTTCTTATATTACCTGGAAAATTCTTCCTGCTGTCAAGTTTTCTGCCTTTGAAATATTTATATGCGTAGAAAGTCTGAGATACTTACAGGGGAAACTTTCCAAACATAATTTGTTCTCTTAAGTTTAGCTCTGGGTGCATTCATGAAAATTTTAAGGACTTGGCAATTGTTTCATTCCAATATCTTCCCCAGGTCTGCCCTTTTAGCAACGCTCGATTTCTCATAGAAGCATCCATTGAAAGATGGGATGAAAGCTTTGGGGATTTATTTGTTATTGCTGTCAATAGCCATAAGATATACTCTAGGTAAACCAGGATATCCTTTTTTTTTTTTTTAAAGACAATTTGGACAGAAACACACAATGCCTTATTTGTGCTTATCACAGTTTGGAGCTCTCCCAGTTGGATTCCTGCCCACGACACAGTGAATTAGATTTCTTTTGCCAGGCTTTCCCATCTGAAACTAGAGATATTTGAGCAATTCACTATATTGGGATCTAAAACTATAAGAAGAGGGCCAACCTGGAGGGAGCCAGATGTTCCCTCCCTGGTCTGCACTTTCTGTTTTGGCTCATGGGGATGCAGTTCCTTGTCAGTATCTGTCCTAAGTCTTTCCTAGTTAGCGAGAAGACTTATTTTCTCATAATTCCTATAGAAATATAAATACCAGCTGTCCATAGAAGGAAGGAGAAAGAGCTGACGTTGGCAAGGGCACTGGCATGGCATGCCAAATCCAAAGGGTGAAGAGTTGGACTCACAGGAAGTGAGAAGCAGTTTGCAGGAGACTTTTATGATGCAGCTGAGTTTTCCCAGCGTCCTTAACAGCCTGTGTCCCTTGCAGAGGGACAGCATCTGGGTCTCTTGCAAGCCAACGTCACCAGTAATAGAAGTAGGCTGCTCCAGGAGCCACAGGACTAGACAGGGGTGGGGCCTCCCAAAGCGATCAACATCACCACCTGTCATTTCCACCATGGTAGGGTCCTGAAGACTTTCAGTTTATAAGAGTTTCCTAAGAAATTATAAATTCCGTGAGGGAGGTCCTACCTCAGCTATCAGTCAACACGTCTCAGTTAACACTCAGTGGAATTAACTGCCAGCCAGACAAGTTCAAGCTTGACTTGAGAAATAGGTCTTTTGGTCACTGACCTCCCTCGGCTCAAATCTTTTCAAATAGCCTCTTATCTGTTGATCTTTTCCTTGAATCTTACCCCTCCCCCACGAAAAAGACATCTCACGGAGGCCTGAAAACTAAACCAACTATTAGAGGCACTAGAAATGTGACACCCAGATATTTCTTCCCCAAAGAACATCGCTCTCTTATTGGTGACGACATAACTACTCTCCCTAGAGACACCTGATAGTCTGTGATGATGAAAGACACTCCAGGTGGAAATAGTTACTGCTGCTGCGCCTCAAGTAGTCCTGTCCACCTTCTAGACCCTTCGCACAAGAGATGATTGTATGTTTATTTTTTCAAGTGCTTGGTATAAAAATAACCAAAGCTTCACTTTCACTCAGATTTACACAGACTTCTGGAGACCCTTTTTAAATGGGCTCTCCATTCTCATCACCACCTATTTTTCATACACTCTTAATGTGTTTTCTTTTAAGCATTTATTTTTAGTTTTCAATCCTCATTTTGAACCTGTCTAATAGAATAACACTGCTGGACTTTGTATTTAACACAATATCTTTCTTTCTAGGATTTAGACGTTGTGCATGGAAAACTACATAGTGAATGATTTTGTGAGTTCTAAAGCTAACATAAATTACTCTTGTATTTCCCTATATCAGGAAATAAGGATGGAGGAAGCTATGACCTACACAGGTATTCACACTTTTTTATTCTCCCTGGCAGCTTCTTTTCCCATAATTGCATGAGCCAGCCATTTCAACTAATTTCCTTTTCTTACCATGTGGCATAGATTGTAGCTTGGGGTGCATGCTTGTTCTAACAGCATTTTCCACCATATTGTGTCCTTGGTTGCGGGTCTATCATTCTGTTTTTAAATCAGCTCATTGTCACCAGGCATCTCTCATGGCGTTTACTCACTTCCATGCCTGTTGCTTGTTGGATGATGGCTTTTAAGCATGGAATAATGTGAAGGGGGGAAAAGGCAAAGGGAACTTTGGGAGCCTCTGGGGAGAGGGTGAGAAAATTATATTCTCTGGGGTGCTTACATATTGATTTGGTGGAGAAACTTCGTGAAAATTAGTTGAAGGTTTTTGTAGATTATAACATCAAAGGCACAAAAGGAGGGATGAAAATGTTAAGTGCATTCGAAACTGAAGTTGTAGGAGATAGCAGGAGCTCCTTTGTTAATAGTCCTTAATTAACTCTGTGCTGAGAAGCAGCAATGATATGATTCAGAAGCTCTGCAGGGTGATAGTGATTGAAGACAAAGTACTTGGCGTTTGGACTCTCAGAAAGATCTTGACACAGCATGGAGACAATAGTGCGTGACACACAAGAGCTCCATAAATAGGTTCAGCCCAGCCATTTTAGTTCCCTCTAATCTCCATCAGTCTCTTTTCCCTACCCATGCTCTGAAGCAGACTGGATGACTGGTGGCCACAACCACCCTTGATAATTTGCTACTGAGAACATAGACCTCAGGCAGGGTTGTCAGAAACAAGCCTGTGGGACCCAAGAAGACTGATCTTACTGATCTCTGCTGTGGGGGGTCTGAGCCAGGATGTGTCAGCACCCTAATTAATGAATCCACTTGGGAGTAAACTTCCATCCACAGAACATGCACATGATACCACCCATATTGACACCATCTCAGAGAAGCAAAAGAATATCACCATCCAGGGTACTCTGTTCTCCCCATGTTATCCCTCCTGCCTCCTAAGCTCTGGTCCCCAACTCCTCATCTCAAAGCGTTTCTCCCAGGTCTGACAAGAAAAGTTGTGGGGGAGGTGGAAACAAGCAAATAAAGGAAGCTGATCTTGAGCAGATCCTTGATAACCATTTATATCTCTTCTTTTTCTCTTGTCTTCGCCTTTCCTTTCACTGCTCCCATCTTGACCCCTCGTCATCCCCTAGCTCACGTAAGACAGAGCAGAAGAACCCATTCCTAAGCTGGTCTTACCCGGGCTATGGGCTGACGAGGTAACATCCCATCCTCCAGAATTGTTTGCTGCTTCCCATGCATCACATTAAAACATTTCCAAAGTGTGACACTTTAATGGATCTAACACTAAATATTAACTTTATAGTTATTTTATGATGCACTCCATTTTATAGCTAAGGGAGTTTCAATCTGGCATACTTTCATTACTGTCACGAAAGAGGTAAAAGGATATTAAGAGGTCATTTAAGACACAGCCTAGTCAGAGATGAGTCAGTTATTCTCCACCGAGTCTTCCCTGGATAACTTTGAGATGAATGATGCATAGCTGCATTCCAATCATAGTAAAATGACAAAAAAACAGGTATCTCCTCTTCCTTGATCCCGTCACCACCACTTAGTGGGGCCAAATCAATCATTTCTGAGTTGTTTCGACACCCCTTTGGTGTTTTCCGTTGTTGCTGAGTATCCCTCTCTGATGGCCTGGTTATTGAAAGCATGTGTGCAGGATGACATCGGGTGACCTGCTGCTTTTTATTCTTCTAATTTCCTTACCAAAGTGCAAATCTAAGGATATATGATAACTCAAAATGGCTGACCTTTTCAGACTCCCCTCTTTTTTTATTGAGAAAACATTGGTTTACAATACTGTACATGATGTAAAGGTTTAGAGTCACCTCCTTCAGGTGTTGTTACCACAGGACACCTTCTACCAAGGCATCCATATTCCTCCACCATAGTCCGTTGTGCACCCTTCCCAGGTCCATTGGTCTCCCCACCCCCGCCCCACCTCCATCATCACACTCTGCCTCTGGTAGCCACAGTTCTACAGCCTCCCATTTCATAATCCACAAGACAAGCAACTTCTGTCAGCAGTCACATGGAGGCAGGAAGGCATGTCTCCCACTTGGGGACACACTGGACACCAAATGCAGTGTTTGGCTGCCCTTGTATCCTGCTAGGTTGAAAGGAAACAGTATAGCACAAGACATCATGAGTGGAATTGCTAGAAAATTCGCACTGGTGTTTACCAGTATTCAGCTTCCCAACAATGCCATTTTTTAAGGGATACCAGACATCTTGATTCTTTAAGAGTCTGATTTAAAAAAAAAAAATTAAAATGTATTTTTCATCATAAAATTGATTACAGAGAATTTTGAGGAAAAATGTTACTCAAATCTGAAGAATCGAAAATTAAATATTTTAGGAAATTCATCATATAAATTTTGACTAAGAGTTTTTAAATTGCCCATCTTGTGGATTTTTCAAAAATTATTCCTTAATCTTATCAAAAGTCTTGAAAAAAACAAGTCATTCCCCTATTCAACTTTGTTTTAGTTCTGGTGTTTCACTATGGTCTGTGCATGAGGCTGCGTGGCCGAATCGCTGCGCTTACTCACTCTGGTCAGTTTCCAGTGAGGACAAGCTCAGAGCAAAAGGCCCAGCTAAGACTGCGACCTTCAGGATCCAGGAATTCATTTTTGGCTTGAGTTGAAAGCAGTCACTTTGGTGTTGCAAAATAAAATAGGATCCACAAGTGGAGGAGGTGTTTATTTTTCCGATTTCCCCATTGCACACGGAAACTGATGCTGCTGCCATATGATGTCCAGGAAGGCTCCCAGCCGCCACAGCGTGTGTCCAGCAGCTGCAGGGGGCAGTCTAGTGCTGTCCAGGCTGCCTTCTGACCCCGCTGGTCCACTCCCGGCAGGCCAGCAGGACACAGCAGGCTCCCCTTCCAGCAACCACACTTCTGTCTACACTGCTTTTGCTTGACTAGACTGTCTGCTCGGTGATTGCCTTGCCTTGCCATGTCTGCTTGCGCCTTGCCTCGCCGGTGGATGTGAGGACATGGCTGTGTGTCAGAGCTGTGCCATCCTGTAGTCTTGCTAATGAGAAGCTGAGAACAGAGCCTGACACAAAGCAAGTCCCAATATGAGATGCAAAACTTTTACAGGAAGGAAACCATATGTAAAAGGGAACAGTGACATTATAATGGCAAAGAACTTACTATATTTTGTAGGAAATACACTAAGAGAGAATCACCACCACCACCATCTCCAACCTCACTCATTGACAGCATCCTCCATCCACATGTCCATCCACAATCCGACTCTATATTGTTCTAATGAAGTTTCCTCTGGCTCTCTTTTCTCTGTCATATCTCAGGATCCCACTTTGTCTTTATGCTGCCTGACCGGTGCTGTTGAGTTTTTCTGTTGAAGAGTGTGAGATGGGTCAAGGCCAGGGTTTGCCTTTCAGGGGAGAGGACATGAGGTCGGCCTCCTAAGACAGTGAGGGAACTTAAGGTCAGGATTGCTGGCGTGGGCATCAAAGACAGCAGCGCTGTGCGTCGTGCAGGCAGGGCCCTGCAGAGGTGTGCAGGGGACACACCGCCAGACAAGCCTTGCGGACTGGGGGGGTAAGTTATTGTTCACACCACAGTGACCACCCTCATCAGGATCAGGGTGAATCTAAGTTCCCCAAAAATATTCATAACTTCATCTTACCTTCCCCATAGTGGTTCTCTGCCAGGTACCTTGTTTCCTGTGCCACAGAAGAGGGAAGGAAAGTGTTGCATCTTCCTCCCACTGATGCATGAAATTTGCCTTTTACTGACTTCAACCTATGGGAGTGGGGCAGCAGCGCTCTTGCCCGCCTGTGAATGTGCAGGTGCTTCTCTTCACCAGGCTCCCTTTGCAAAGCAGCAGAGGCAGCTCTCCTCCCAAGACTGCCACCTGTGCCTATGCAGGCCTCTCTTTTAGCAAACCTGTCCCTTCAGGAGTAGCTATTTCTGCTCCCTTGTGTTTTTCAAGGTTCCTTTAGTTGGCTCTCCCTTTTAATAATAGTGGTCAACAAGTAAAAAAGAAAAGACTTTGCATGATCACCTCTGTGCAAGGTGCTGCCTTCAAGGAGAGTATAGTCAAGTATAATCTCAGCACACCGTGCAAAATGCATTGACGGGGGAAGCCTAGTGCTGCACGAGCCGTGTGAGGGCCCCCAACTCAAGCACAAGGAAGAAAGGAAACTTCCTGAGCAGTGGCATTCATACTAAAGGCAATATCTGAATGCTGTAGATACAGGACAGTGAAAGAAGAGAGTGTAAACGGAGACTATTTTATGAAGCGTGTTGAATGTGGGATAACTATGTATTTCATATCATTTTCCAAACAGACATGTTTTTGCCTGGGAAGGGTGGTACTAGAAACAGCTGAAATTATATAAATTTGATAGATGTATTTACTACTAATAAAATGCCAATAGTTCTATAAGATAGTTATAGTTTAAAACTATAAACTAAAATTCAGAAAAAATCTGGATAAATGCTAACTTAACTGAAAAAAATCCCAGTACAAAAGACATAAACTAGGATCAATAGGGTGACCAATTTTGTTTGCCTCATTATATGATACATCAGAGGATTTGGTCTTTATCCTGAAAGCAATAAGGAGATATTCAAGAGTGTTAAAATAAAATGAGTGTATTTGGGTTGGCCAGACAAGGGGACATAAATAGTTATGAGTTTTTTTGGGTCAGAATGAGGTCATGTTCTAGCTCCATCACTTTCCAATTTGATGACCATCTGCTACAGGAATATATATTTTCCTATGTTCCAGCATCTCTTTGGTGCTTCACATATATTAACTCACCTAATCCTCACAATAACTTTATGAGCTCAGTACTATTATTTTCCCCATTTCACAGATGAGAAAAGAGAGTTACAGAGAGACTATGTAACCTTCCCAAGATGGTACAGCTGATAAACAGTGGACTAGGGAGTCAAACCTTAAGGACCAGCTCTGGCATGTACTTTTTAACCTCTATACTAAGCTGGTTCTCTTGGACAATTTATTTATCCACTTCATGACCATTTCTCATCTGTAAAATGTGATATATATAATATAATATATTATTATATTATATTATATTATAATATAATGATATATATAATAGTATATAAGGTTTGCTATGAGACAATTCCTGAAAAGCATTTAGCGTAAGTAAGCCCTAAATTTGTTATTCTATGGCTGATGTTGGATAGACAAATTGGAGAGATTCATTACATTAGAGACTCCTAGAATTTTGAACAACCATTACCTTTACTTTTAAGGATAGTAAAATTAAGTTTTTATTACTGGTCAAATATCAAGAAAGTGATGACTATGTTCATTTGCACCAATAAGCAGGTATGTCATTTTAATCAGTCTTTGACAATAAAAAGTCATTCATATACATATATATATATCTTACATTTATTTTTATTTCTATTCCACCTTCTTAGTTGGACATTCATAGGCTTTTATTTATAAAACAAATAGGTATTCCTGCAATCCATCAATAAAATTATAGCAATTAGAAATCTTTTGTGCATAGTGTAATTCTATAAATTAGTACTTATGATTAGCTTTTGGTCACTGCAAGACACCAAATCCAAAGTTTGAAATCTCAAAACACAAGTCAAATTATATTTCGATTTCAAACATGTCATGTTTCAAGCTGCATAAAAATCACCCATGATAAGCATCGATTTCATCTCTTATTAGAACTCTGTGCTTTTAAGTGAAAAAAGAAAAGAAACATTCCAAGGGAGCACAGAAAATTCTGGAAGAACTTAGGGAATAAGGATGGCTATTCCAGTACAGAGGTGCTAACCTCAAGTTCTCTCAATTTTGAAGATCAAATTAGTGACCTCAGAACTGAAACTTGGGAGAATAGCTACATTAATTAAAATATTCTGCTAGTTAGCAACAATTGACAAAACTCTAAGGCTTTCAAAATTTCTGATTTACCTATTACTTGCTCCTTGAAATTGTAGACACCTAGCCAGGTGAAATTCACAGTTTGCTGTTGTGATGGCACTAGAATCATCTACAAATAGTTGTTGCGATGGAGGGGCTCCACAGGGCTGAGGAACCCCAGAGGAAGGAAAGGAGGGTCAGGGAAGGCTTTGAGGTGGGGGGAGAGGTGATGCTCAAATTTAATTATGGAGACAGAACTGACTGGGATGATAAGGCAGGGAAACAGTCTAGGAATGAAAACAAGCAGCACTGCCTGCTGCTTTCAGGAAATTGTATGTTGTTCCTTGAGACTAACTAGCACAGAGGTGCTGTGAAGAAAGGTAAGAGAAGAAGGGAGTGAGGCAGTCTTTGGAAAAGTGATAATTCTTATGACACCCGTAACTCCTGTTTTGTATCACTACTTCAGGAAGAGTCAAAACACCATGCGTACCTGATCTCTAAGTTAGCCTCCTGTGGGCTTACTATAATCATGTGGTCATGTTTTTAAAAGTAATTGTCATCCAGAAATAGTCTCAGCTTGAGATCTTTTAAATATACCTTCGTGGTTTCACGACCTTTCTATTTCTGAGTCAGATGAAAATTACCTATAACTCGAAACCAGCTACATTTATTCCCACAATTCACTTTAGGGAATAAACCTATGCACAGCATTCTTCTCTGAGTAAAGAACTTCAGAGTGACTCAAGAAAAAGGGATACCTTTTGAGAGATGAAGACTGGAAGAAACTAGGACAGACATGTGGAAACTTTAGGTTTTAATGTGTCATGTGTTTTAATTTATTTATGTTTTGGTATAACTTGCCACTTACAGAAAGAATGATTCCAAGAAATTGTACTGTATTTGCTTTATTGTTTTCTCTTGTTCTCTCTCTCTCTTCCTCCACATACGCAACCATACCCCTTTCTTCTTTCTTGACTCACTTGCAAGTAATTTGTACACATCATACTTTTTTAAATGCTTTAGTACATATTTCCTTAACAACAAAAGCACTTTCTTATATAACTGCTGTGCATTTATCAAAATGAGGTGATTTAATTTTCATAAGATTTTATCTACTATCTACTGTCTACTATCTAACCCACAGTCCATATTAAAATGTGGCCAGTCCCAATAAATTTTTTATTTAATTTTCTAATGAAGTACAATGGTTTTACATCCTTGTTAATATTTTGATAGTATAGGTATAGTATAGCTAGATATATAGTATAGGTAGCTCTCCTACCACCATAGAACACATAGTCCTGCACCATAGTCAATTAAGGGCCCTCTTCCCCCTACTACACCCTCTTTCCCCCCAGAATTGTTTTTGTTTTGATTTGTTTTGTTTTCCTGGTCTGGTATCCAACCTGAAATCACACATTGCTATAGTAATGTCTAAATTCTCCTTCCGTCTGGAATAGCTCTTCAACTTTTCCTTGTCATTCCTGATATTCTAAAAGCACACGGGTTAGATATTTTGTAAAATCTCCCTTGAGTGGGATGTGTGTGATATTTCCTCATAATTGGACTGAAGTTGTGCATTTGGGGCAGGAATACCACAAAAGCAGTAATGTGTATTTTTTTTACTTTATCAGGAATCCTATAACATCCATTTGGTTACAATCCATATTGCCTTTGATTACTTAACTATGGTGTTTGCTGAGTTAATCTATAAAATTCATGTGCTTTCTTTTTAATTAGTAAGTAATTCATTCCTACTTTTTGCAGGAATTTGTGATTTTTGCCTGAATTATGCTGCTGCTCATAGCTGTAAAATACTGATTTTTTTTTTTAACTCTATCACTCCTGCTATATATCTTAAGGGGTTTTCTACTGTAGTGAAGCGACTCCCCTCTCTCCTATGAATTTATATCACTATGAGCTCATAGATCCTCATTTTATTCCATGGATATAATTTGCTAGTACAACTGATTTTGATGATCACCTTGTTCCAGATTTTGCCAATAGTGTCCCTTCAGGTGACTTCTGTGTCTTTTTGGCAAGTCCCCACCATCTTTTGAGCACTTCATTGCTTTTAGCAATATGTTCCCTGTTCATTAGTATTTTCATAGTCCCACATTTGAAACCATCAATTTGTCCAAAGAACCCCTATTTCTTTTTAAGTGGAGAATGTCATTTGGACACCAAGACCTGGGTTTGAGATATGTAAAATTGCTTCAGAGGCTCCTTGGTATCCAGACCCTTTTGATGGACAGAGCTAAACTGTTTATCTATCTATGTAGGGCTATCTATTCCTATACCTACAGGTATAGAGCTATGTGTAGATCTACCTATCTAGATATACTTAAAACTTATACCTCTTATTCTAATTCTACCATGAGATTCATTCTGCTTTTCCTAATTTCTGTAACTTCCTTCTAAAACAGTGAAAAATGTAGTCCCCACTGTCCTCAATGGGTGCACTCAATCATTTTATGCTACAGTACACAGAAAGTAATTTCAGAATTGCTAAATCATGCTGCTACCAAAACAGCTAGAGTGCAATGTATTTTTTAGTTCTTTCTGTTTTTAGAATCAGAGAAAATAAGTCTGGGTTCAAAGTTATTTAGGCTAGTTCTGTGCCCTCTTTCTTTGTTATGGTTGTGTTATTAATTTGAAACAGAATAATAAACAAATATTGTTTATTTCCACTTGTATTCCATTTTAGGTTTTTCCTCCCTCATCATCATTAATTTGTTTTTATGTTTTAGCATGTGATGCATTAGCATAGTCCAAAAGTCCAAACTATAGAAAGCACATGCAGAGAAATATTTCTCCTTCCCACAATCTCTCCCACCCATGCTCTATGGAGAGCCATTCTCATCAGTTTCGGCTTTACCTTTCTGTGTTTCTTGTTGCAATAATAAAATATAGTTTCATTTATCTTTATTTTTCTTTTTTTTAAAAAAAAAAGTAGTATGCTCTATATACACTATTATTCTTGGTTTCTTTTTCATTTAAAAATATTATTTTCACTTTAAACTCTATCTTTTCTATTGGTTCATAGAGATTTTCCATTATTTTTTCACTACTTCATAGCATGCCACTCTGTGAATGCACCATCATTTATTCAACCATTCTTTTAAATATGGGTATTCTCATATTTTTCAATTATAAATGGTACTGCAGTAAATAGCCTTGTGCATATGTATTTCATTTTGTTGAGATTGTCTTCAGAGTAAATACCTAGTGGTGGGATTGCTGAGTCAACAGTACATACATATATGTAAATACAAGATATTGCCAGATTTCCCACTTGGGAATTCCATTATGCATTTTCACTATCAAGGACTGTTTTTGACAGTTGGCCAGCTTTTTTTTTTTTTTAAGTTTTTTCCAATCGAATGAGAAAGAAAGGATATCTCAGTCTGGCTTTCATTTGATTTGCTCTTCTTATGAATACAGTTGAACATGTTTTTGAAAATTTTAAAGGCCATTTTTGTAGCTTCCATTTTTCTATTTGGTTTTTTAAAAAATTGTGAGGAAGATGTTGACATCTTTATGATGCTGTATCGTTCTTCCAAAAACAAAAGATGTCTTTGCATTAGGTCAATTATACTTCTGGGTCTTTGAGGAAACCTAGTATTGGTGTTGCATATTTTTAGTTAAGTTTATCACAAGTAGTTTATATTCTTTGTTACTGTTATAAATAAGGTTTTCCTTCACCATTAAAACTGCTACCAGATTATTGTTTATGTATATGAGAACTTCTGTTTTCTATGTATTAGTTTTATATACCGTTACCTTTTTATTTTTTTAATTCATTTTGTCTTTGATTCTCTTAGTTTTCCCAGACATACTGTAATACATCTGTGCATTGAGGTAGCTTTGCTTCTCCTCCAAACTGTTTGTCTCTAATTGATTTCTTTTGTCTAATTGAAGTCACTAATACTTCCAGTACAATGATACATTATTCCTGATCTTAGTGAAAATGCTTTTAAGATTTCACCATTAAAGGAGAGGCAGGCTTTTGGACTAAGTTATATACATTTCATGTTAAGGAAGCATTGATTTTTTTTAAGCGTTTTTATCACTAAAGAGGATTGAATTTGTCAAAAGCCTATTCAGCATCTATGAAGGGGCTCAGCTAAAGATTTTCATCTTTAGAGCTACCAATATATAAATTTATTTGCTAATATTGAACAAACCTTAATTCCTGGAATAAATTTTATTAGGTCATCACATTATTTTCTTTAATATTGAGCTCTCTTCACTAATATTAAGGATTTTTGTATCATATTAATAAATGATATAGGTCTGTAATTTTTGTTTTATACTTACATGATCTTTTCAGGTATTGTATTCATTTCCTATTGCTGCTATAAGAAATTACCACAGTGCCCTAAAACAACATAAATTTATTATATTTCTAGAGATCAGAAGTCTGAAATGGGTCTTACTGGTCTAAACTTGAGGTGTCAAAAGATCTGAGGTCCTTCTGCAGACATTAGGGGAGAATCCACTTGTGGCGGCAGGAGGCCACAGGCAGTTTCTTTATGATCCATCCAGACAGGTAAAAGGGGAGTTCTGGAGCCCTCGGTGGCTTTTTTAGGCTGTAGCGGCAGGAAGGAGGCACCAAGCAGGTTTTCCATGATTCGCGCAGACGGGGGGGGGGGGGGGGGTAAAGGAAGAAGTCTTGGNGGGGGGGGGGGGGGGGGGGGGGGGAGTAAAGGAAGAAGTCTTGGAGCCCTTGGTGACTTTTAAACTTTTTATTGTCAGAGGTGGCCTGGTGCATGGCAGGCATGGGTGCTAGGGGGCCAGGAGGCTGGCAGGCCTCCAAACCCCCGGAGCATCTCACCCTCTCGCTGCTACTTGGTACTTGCTGCTCGCGTTGGTCAGTAATGTTGGTCCTGGCATCCTCATGACACCACCCATTTAAGCCCGTGTCAAACTCAGGTGCGTCCACTTGCACATGCCCACCTAGGAATGCTCGCAGCACCGCAGGTGTCCATCATCACACCAGTGGTGGGAGTGTGAAAAGACCTGATAGTTCTCTGACCCTACACAGGCTTTTATTGATCTTTCTGCATCATAAGCGACCAGGTGCATGGCAGGCAAGGGGCCCAGTGGGCCCCTTCACTCTCTCTTAAGTTACCTAGTCTTTCGTGCCTCTGCTCTGCTGCTACATCTCTTTATGCTTCTCTCTCTTTCACATGCTCTGCTCCTCTGCCTCTGCTCTCCTGCTCATGGTATCCCCATGACACCGCCCTGTATGCCCACCCAGTCTCTTTACACGGGTGCGCCCACCTACATGTGCTCACACCCTACTTCAGGTGCCTGCCATCAGACATCGTGCAGGCCCACAGGTGTCCGTTGTTGCCACTAGTGTCAGTAGAGCAGAAAAGCCTGATAACCGGCACTTACCTTACACCATTGCGTTGCCTTTCCCAGCTTCTAAGGCCCCCTGCATTCCTTGTTCATGGCCCATGCCTCCACTTTAAAACTATAGAGAAAACAACATCTTCAACTCTCTCTATCTCTCCCCACCCTCTTCTCCCACTCCTCTTCCCTCTTCTGTGCTTGCAGAAATGACATTGACTCTCCTGCTTCCCTTTCCCTAAAAAGACCCTTCTGATTACATTGGCCCGCCTGGGTACTTCAGGATTATCTCCCCGTGTCAGGAGCCATAATTTAAATCCCACCTGCAAAGTCTCTTTTGCCATGTAAAGCTACATAAGCACAGGTTCCTGGGATTAGGCCTCATTAAGATGTGGACATGTTTGGGGTTTTGTTCTTTGGGTTTTTTGGGGGGGGGGGCATTGGTTTATATTTGTGTTTTAGAAAGAGACTCTCCCCCTTCAGTGTGTTACCACACCCTACCTATCCCCAAAACACCTATAGTGCACTACCATAATCCGGCCTGTTCTCGCCCCACTATGTTTTTATTTATTTATTTATTTGTTTATTTATTTATTTATGCGTGCGTAGTGCCAGGAAGGTGGCACAGCAGGTTCTGGATGGTTCTGGCAGACAGGGTAAAGAAGGAGTCTTGGAACACTTGGTGGTTTTATACTTTTATTTACAGAGGTGGCCAGGTACGTGGAAGGCATGGGTGCCAGGGGGCCAGGAGGCCGGCAGGCCTTCTAGCTCCCGGTGCATCTCACTGTCTCGGCTGCTTCTCTCTCTGCTTCTACTGCGGCTCTTGTTCCACTACTGGCGTCCTGTTCCCGCTGCTGGTGCTGCTCTCGCTCCACTACTGGTGTCCTTGTGATGCAGCCCTTATACGCCTATGGCCAAACCCAGGTGCACCCACTTGCGCGTGTCGGCATGCGTGCAGGTGTCCATCATTATACCAATGGCGGGAGGATGGAAAGACCTGATAGTTTTCTCTGACCCTACAGCATACAAGAGCTGGGGTACAGGCAAGAGTCCCGGGAGGTGAAAGGACTCACCAGAGACAGAGTGGGGAGCATAACAGGCAGATCGACCGAAATACACTGGTGAGAGGAGCAGGGGGCGAGGCAGGAGAGGTCTGCTGCGCCAATGTGGGGTCCTCTCCCTGACTGGGGATCAAACTCACGCTGCTGTGCCGCGGATGCTTCATAGTGTGGCACTCAACCCGCTGCGCCACCAGAGAGGCCAACTTTCTCCCCACTGTGTTCTTGCTCCTCCACCTCACCCTGTTAGCTTCAGTCCTACTGTCAGTTTTCTAGGATTTGTTGTTAGTTTGGCTTTATCTGCCCCTTTGTTTTGTTTCTCTATAGTCTCCATGTGTTCTCTAAGTGATACCATGCAGTGTTTGTCTTTCTCATTTTTTAGTTGCATTGTTTTTACTTCTTCACATAAAATGTATCTATAGTCTAACCTCCCCTTACTTTTGTTTTACCCCTAACCCCTACTGTTCACCCTCAGTCCTTTTGCTGAAGTTTTCCCTGTCACTTCTTGGTTGAAGGAAATACCCTCTAGCCAACTATTCAAAAGAGCTGATGTACGCAGTACACCCTTGTAGTGCTAGCAAGGCACAGAGCAGGTTCTCAATGATTCTGAGCAGATGGGTGAAGGAGGAGTCCTGGAGCCCTTGGTGGCTTTTTTAGGGTTTTTTTGCTCTTTACATCAGAGGCGATCAGGTACACGGCAGGCAGGGGTGCCTCCTAGCCTCCCCCACATCTTCACTCTCTGGGCTTCCTAGCCTCTTGTGTCTCTGCTACTACTGCTACTTCTTCTGCCTTTCTCTCTTTCTCTCCTGGCATCCTCATGACACCACCCTTACATACCCTGTGTCTCAGCCCAGGTGTGTCCACTTGCGCATGCCCACACCCTACTTGAGGGGTCTTCCATTAGGCATGCATGCAGGACCGCAGGTATCCATCACTGACACCAAACGTGGGAGGGTGGAAAAGCCTGTTCACTTTTCACTGACCCTACAACCCTGTACCCTCACATTTTTTTTTTTAAGATTTAGTTTACTTATTGTAGCAGCAGGAAAGGCGGCACACTGAGCAAGTTTGGGATGGTTCTTCGCAAATGGGGGTAAAGGAAGGAGTCTTGGAGCCCTCGGTGGCTTTTTATGCTTTTATTCACAGAGGTGGCATCAGGTACATGGCAGGCATGGGGGCCAGGGGGCCAGGACGCTGGCAGGCCTCCCAGCCCCGGGCGCATCTCACCCTCTCGGCTGTTTTGCTGGTCTTCTGTTCTCCTGCTGCTCTCGTTTGTCTTGGTGCTTGTGTTGGTGGCTGCTCGTTGGTCCTGCTGCTGGGTGGTTGGTCTCGCTTTCACTGCTGCTCATTGGTACTTCTCCTCATGTTGGTCAGTACTGGTGTCCTCATGACGCCACCCATATAAGCCCGTGTCCAAACTCAGGTGCACCCACTTGCACATGCCCACGTAGGTATGCGCGCTGCACCGCAGGTGTCCATCATTATACCAGTGGTGGGAGGGTGGAAAGACCTGATAGTTTTCTCTAACTCTACACTTATTTATGCATTTAAGAATTGGGTAGAGTGTAGGTGCCGGGAGTGAAAGGAACAGAGACAGAGTGGGGAGCAGAACAGGCAGATCTACTGAAATACACTGCTGAGGAGAGCAGCAGGTGAGACAGGAGAGATGTGGGTCACCTCCCCTGTCAGGGATTGAACTCAGGCCTCAGTGGCTGGCTATAGCTTGATAGCTGAGACTTTAACCCCTGTTCCACCAGAGGGACCCCACCCTCACATTTTTAAAACGGTTTTCTATAGCTTTGACACATGAATGAGGACTTGACTGTACATAAGCTCCTTGGCTCACCTTAATTTTTTGTTTAAAATGGTTTTCACATACCTCACATGCTTGATTGAGAAAAGTTAACCGTTTGTATTATTACTATTGATTGAGTATTCATTGAGAATATTTCATTTATTTGGATATGTATTTTTTTTTTCAGTTTAGGGGCATTTTCACAATATACATTTTTATTCTTATTTATTTTCTTTCATAGTAATTTTAAATATTTAGATTACCTTTATTTCCAGAATTTGAAGCATTTACAAGATGCCTAGTTTAAGCAAACCCTTTCATGTCTGTGTAACCAAATATCCTTTTTTAATATTATTATTTTATTTTTTATTACTTGGGGGTGGCAGTGGTTATGTGTCCTCCAATTTTTGTTTCTTTCTTACAGGACCTGAAATTTCCTCCTTTTTCCTTTATCACCCAAATTACAAAGGATGTTTTTCCCTTCCTTTGTATCTTCTTCTCACCAAAGCACTGTCTTTCAAGGACTCATTCATAAACACTTCTAAGTCTTTTCATTGTCAGATTGCAATTAGAGTACCTTATGCATCAGTGGATATTCTGATAATACCTTCTCTTCCTTCTCATTTACATATTGGGCTTTGTCCTAAGTGTGGTATATGGGGTTTAATACTAACCTTTTTTCACCTACAGATGATTTAAAGATCATACAATTTTTCTATCTTCTAGTTATACTGAGGGTGTCAATTCTGTGTAGTTTTATTTGTTCTTCCTGCTAAGCTGTATTGCTCTGTGGGCAGTTAATGGCATTAGCCTAGGCTATTTCTTTCTAAATGGTACCTGGGCTTCACTAGACAAAAGATAGTGGTTTTTGCTGGACTATAATCATTTTGGTGAGGTTGGGAGGTCTGAGAGAGAGAGAACCGGTACCATTTTTACATGCCCTGAAAACCACTCAAAGTTCGATTTATCTGGGACATGGACTTTTAGGGCAAAGAAAAATACTCAAGCATTTGATTTGAAGAGTTTAATTGCATTCAGGTTTGGTTGTATACTAATGGCGGGGAATATAAATTAAAATTACCTTTTTAAACATTGCCTATTATATTAAGATAAGTTTAAACCTATTATTCACCCAACAACCCTGTAAGTAGTAAAGCTTTGATAACACAACTACGCCAATATTTGACAGATGGGACCAAGATGCACAGAGACCCACTCACGTGATTGTAGAGATGACGAGGGTGGAGCCAGGAGTAGAGCACAAGCCCCTTACAGCACAGTGAGTGGCCAGCACCAACCTGGCCCAGAGAGTTTTCACTTATTTGATCCTCTTTCCAATTTTTTATTACTATTCAGTTACTTTTGAAACCAAAGACCACCTCTTGATAGCAAATTAGTCAGGGAACTGCCCTTTAGGCCATGTTTAAAATTGACTTGCTCTCTTAAAAGCAATGTCAGTTGCCGGTCCGATGCGGTGAAATGTTTTTTGCAACTAATTTTCCACGTTCATCTCTCTTTTCACAGAGGACAGTTATGGGATGGATGGGAAGGTTAAGCTGCCCAGTCTCACCACAGATATCAACTGGCAAGGCCTGGAGGATTTATACAGTGTAAATGAAAGCATCTATGCGGACAGACGAAACTATAGACTTAGTCTGGGTGACTGGACTAATTACTTGAAGGATGTAGATAGAGTATTTGCACTGCTGAACAGTCGCCAGGAGCAAAATAAAACAAATAAGCCTAAAACTGCTCAGAGGGATGAGTTCCTGGCTGGATCTGCTGTGCTCTCTGTGCCAGCAGAGATGGCCTCCGCTGAGTCAGATGAAGACCCCAGGCAGGTGGTGGGGGAAGCGCCTCACTTCACCTTGCCAGCTGACCTTCGAACCCTGCATTTGAACGGACCAACATTCAGTCCAGAGAGTAAACTTGAATGGAATAACGACATTCCAGAAGTTAGTCATTTGAATTCTGAACACTGGAGAAATCATAAAACTGAAAAGTGGATAGATCATGAAGAGAGAAATCACCTTGAAACTGATTTCAGTGGCAATGGCATGAATGAGCTGGCACTCCAGGCCAGCCCCAGGCTGTGGCCTGTTAGCAGGCTGCAGAAAAAACTTCCCCAGGGTGGTGGTCCAGGAGAAGATGTTTTCAAAGATCAGCTATATCTTCCTATGCATTCTGATGTGGAGTCTACGATCAGCGTGTCAACCATGGAGCAGCCTGTTCACTCCAGCAGCGTGGAGAGGATGCTGAGCAAGGCAGAAACAAACCACCAAAGGGGAAACCTGCAGCATCTAGAAGGCAGTGCCTCCCTTCCACTTTCCTCTGATTAGATGAAATCCTTACCCTTCCCCGACACAGTATTTTTGAAACTTTTTATTAGTAAACTCGTAAAGGCAATCATGCAACCAACAGTCCAAGCCACCCGAGGTACACATGTACAGTGGAACCAGTGCACGTGCAAGCCATCCGCCCCGGGACTCGGGTTGCAATTCGCTCTTTATCAAGAAGAGTTGATTTGTGTTTGTTTATTTGTCAGTCTGTCTGTTTGGGGGATACTCTAACAGTATTATCTTTTGAAAGTTATAGGGACACTGCAAAACAATGTTATCCAACGAAGATGGCTAGAATTGTGCCTTTCTGAGATTCTAAAGCTCCACATTCTCGGTGCATCTTTCAACACACTGTCTCTGGCCTGCAGCAGGTGGCTTTGATTCCTTTTTAACCACCAGAATTCTTCAGTGCCATCATTTCTAGTTCAGTGAGTTTGCACTTTGAGATCAGAATGCCCCATCTATCTGATTAGTCTTACTTTTCTGTGCTTTACAGCTTTGTCACACACCCCAAGATGACACACAGTATGGGTCACATATTGTTAAGATACGTACTCTTTTGCCAGGACATATTGCATGTGCTTTACCTTGACTTGCTAAAATTGATTAGCAGAAAGGCATGGCCACTGATGTTGGCAATAAAAATAAATAAATACATAAAAACAAAGATTGCCTGCTCTCTCTGTGCCTGGCCTCGAAATGTTCATCTTACGCTTTAAGAGTGCTAACTTTTTGTTATTTTCTTAGCAGGATGAAAGGACTGAAGATTTTTTATCTTTGTTTTGCTTTCTTGACCTGGCTAATAAGCTTAAGTGTTGAGAAAATATGTTCAGTTTTGAAGTTATATAAGGATTTTTCAAGAAACAAACTCTTGAATGTTTCATAATTTAAACACACCATATGTGTCGTATTATTTTTAAGGCCTTCAACAAGCTCTAATTTTTTAAAGGCATAATTTAAAACTGCTTTTGAAAATCTATGTTCTTGACAATATTCTTGTTGTGTATTAGATTTTAAGTACCAGCAAAAGGATTACCTCATTTAGAGTTATCAGTACCCTAGTCAACATCACAAGTTTTTTTTCCTAGCTTAACAGTGATTTTTTTCTATGTTTAGAGGACTCAAATGCATAGGTAAATTATGTTTTCTTTAAGTGTTTAAGATAAACCTTTTAAAGGAAATTTAATATGTTATAGTTGAATCTTTGATAACTTTAAGTCTTTATAATAGACTCTGTACATATGTTAAAATTAACTAGCTCTTTATCAGATGTATGTGTCACCAGCTGAATGACAAAAGAAACATATTTATGGTCATGAGTGACGTACTTTGTATAAAGGTCTCAAGTTACTAGAAAGCATACTGTGTTTTTTAATCTTGTGTAATATTCTGTGATACTTTTATAGAACAATTCTGGCTTCAGGAAAGTCTAGAAGCACTATTTCTTGAAATAAAAGGTCTTTAAACCTTACCTGTTTCAGAGAAATGAACTTAACTCAGTTTTTGTGGTGTACCTCTTCTTTGAAAGTAAATTAAGTCTTGTTCTCAGTTTACATGATGGTATATCAGGTGTATCAGAAAAATTGACCCAAAGTCAGTATTAATGAATGTTCTCAGATGAATGATTTCAACATGGGTTTGCTTCATTGCTGTCAGAGAGGACATGGCAAAAAGCACCAAGGTGGCTTCCCAGCCAAGCCACCTGGGCAGGTGTAGTGGGAGAGGGCCAGGACCTGGTTTAATTCTTTGGATTGCCATCTTGAAATCCTTAACAATTTTTGAACAAGGGATTGTGTGTTTCCAGTTGTCACTGGACCCACATATTATGTAGCTGGTCCTAAGCAGCATAAATGGAGTTTTTAAAAGCAAGAGAAGAAAACATGGAAGGCAGTGTGAACTTTGTTGGAAAACTAACCACCCTCCAAGATTTCAGATTTTCTGACTGACAAATTCACAACAACATACACATACTTCTGCCTCCTGAGGAGTTTCAACCCCTTCATAGAAAGGCTAATAATCTATGAATGGTCCAGAGATCAGAAAGTAATAAAGGGAGGGGACATGAGAGGCTTTAGGACCTGCCAAATCAATGCTTGGATAATGGTGGGAACCCATCTTTGCTGGTTTGCTAGGGCTGCCATAATGATATACCAAAGACAAGATGGCATAAAGCACAGAAACATTATCTCACAGTCTGGAAACTGGACGTTCCAAATAAAGGCGGCTTGGTTTCCCCTGAGGCACCTCTCCTTGATTTTCAGCTGGCGCCTTCTTTTTCTGTTCCCACATGGTCTTTACTGAGATTCTCTGCATCATCTCATAAGGACGTCAGCTGTGTTGGATTCAGGCCCACCAACTTTAATTACTTTAACTATCTTTTTAGTCCTGTCTCCAGATATGTCATATTGAAGCTTACAGCTTCAATATATGAATTTTGAGGAACACAAATCAGTCCTCAGTATGGTCCACACCCTGGTTCGCTGAGGCCCTCATGCCTCCTGAAGTCTGAAACTGCCTCTACCTCTTCACACATCCTACCTCTAACATGCCCTGTACTCTGCCAGGTGAGTCTTCTGTAACCAGAGTGCAGAGTTCAGCTTTTGCTCAGACATTTTCTTTCCTTTTTTTTTTTTTAGATTTATTTATGCATACAAGAGCTGGGGTACAGGCCAGAGTCCAGGGAGGTTAGAGGATTCACCAGAGACAGAGTGGGGAGCAGAACAGGCAGACTGACTGAAACACACTGCCAAGGGCAGCAGTGGGTGAGGCAGGAGAGGTCTGCTACGCCATGCGGGTCCCCTCCCCAGCTGGTGGCAGGGATCAAACTCGGTACTGCAGTGGCTACGGTTTGCTTCATAGTGCATTGCTTAACCCGCTGCACCACCATGGAGGCCCTGCCCAGACATTTTCAATCACTTTTAATGCCCTCCATGAAGCACTAGCCTTCAGTCAGCTGCTGGCCCCCATCTGCCTCACTTGTGACTTAATAATAGCTTCACCTAGATTAGCATCAGCTGCCCAGGTCTAAATTTTTCTCTAATTTTTATCCACTTATCCAGGGAATATCTCCACTTTCACCTTAGTATGTAGAGATCTCATCCAACCTCAATTCTCATCTCAAATTTCACCTGTTCCTTGCATGTAAACGCTTCTGGACTCCCCCCTCCCACCATCACCACCAGGTAGTGTATCTTTTCCAATTTGCACTCTCCCCCCAAATAAGAGAAAGCTGACACTGTACCCAGACTGAGGCCAATAGGGTGAGAATAACTGACCACATTCATAACCTTCCTCCTCCCCCCATTTCTGATCAGGAAACCTCCCTAATAACACGACTGACATGTAAGTCTAGTCAATTTGCCTTCCGCCTAAGTGGAGTTGCTGATGATGAGGTCACCAGTACAATCCATTGGGCTTCTAACACCACTGCTATATGAACTAAGTAGAGAAGATGACTTTCAAAAATGAAATCTTTGCCATTGAGACCATGGAGTCCCTGATCCCTGGCGAGGCAAAGCATTGCAGAGGGTTGAGAGCTAAAGGCACAAAGTAAGTTACGAATGCTGGAGATTTTGTGCTGACACTTGCTTCACTTTTCTGCTGGCAAATGAAGTGGTAAAGAAAACCTTAGTGTTCTGAATACCTTTTAGTTAGTGGGTCTCTTAAGACTGAAGATTTCAGAATCTGCATCCTCTCTCCAGTTCTCTCCAATTCTCCATATTACCCCAGCCCTCAACCCCAATCATGCAGGTGACCCATAGCCAGAGCAGAACTGAAGCACTCATAAGCTTCAGCATAAGAAGGTGGCCACACAAGTCAAGCCCAGAACCGGAAGGGCTGATTAGTAGAGCATGCATTCTCCATAACGACCATTAGGTGTCACTCTAGTGCAACTAAAGATATCTTCACTCTGGGTCAGGGTCTGGGCCCTTGCAAAGCTGCCACTTGAATTGATTTCTAAAGTACCATTTTGACAAGAACACATCTAGAACAAGTTGATCCATTGCAAGCTTCTTCATCCTTCAGTATCTAGGATCTTAGCCATTTTAAAAGACCAATAATTTTAGCTTTCTCCTGATTTATATTGTATTATGAATTGGAACTGCATCAAACTTTTGCTGTTTAAATTCAAAAGAGAGCACCAAATATTGATCTCCTTGCTTTCCAATGACTTTGTGCAATTAAATTGGTTTCTGGCTCTCGCACCCTGAAACAACAGATGCCATCTCTGCCCAACTGGCAATTTGAAAGAGAAGAAAGGAACTGGAAGCTTCTTTTAACAGCTTTTAAAATACTGAGGTTGTATGAAGTCTGGGGCTAAAGTAAGGAAGATAAGTAGTCACATTCACAACCTTTCTCTGTTTCTCCTCACTTCTTAGAGATTTTTTTTTTTTTTCTCATGCATCTATTTTGAAAAGCCCAATATCCAGAATGGCTCTGCCTCTCCTTGGAAAGAAGCTACTTAAGAAATTCAAAAGAAATCCTTTTTGCCCGAATTGCACACATAATTGAGAAGATGGGAGTCTGAGGCACAGGGTACTTAGTATTTGTTCTTTGCAGTCACAGCTTCCTTAATGAATACACATTGCCAGGGCGGGAAGCAAGGGGTTACCCAGAAGTCAGTGCAGACATGCACACATTCACCGCAATAATTCATGTCCCTCGGGCCACTGTGACCCTTTAGTTTTGGTGTGCGAAGGGGACGACAGTGAGAAATGGAAATCAATTGCCCCGCTTTCCACGTATAGAGCGTTCGAGGCAAAGTTCTAAATATAACCATGTTGCGCTTCAGTCCATGAGTCATGCTGTTATTTGCATGGCTTCTTTACCTCCTTCCGCCTCTCACCCAAAATTTTTAGATGCCTGTGTCCTTAGAAAACTCTGTCTATCAAAAGAGACATCAAAATTCAGCACTGCTTTTCCTTGGATGGAGTATGAGCACAAGTTTATTTCTCCACTCTCAAACCAGTTCTTGGGATGTGTGAGCAATTAGTTTGTTACTCAGTAAAGACAGAGGAAATGGAACTTGCAGCTATTTGTTTTTTGATCAAAGCTTGATAGTTACTCCTTTGGAAATCATATTTTATTATGCTTAACAACTTCCCCTTTACCAATTTTTAGAATAATGATTGTACTACTCCTTCGTTAATCGTTTTTAACCTCTCACAGTCGACTGTGTGGCAGTGAGTCCCATCAAATGCTCGCCATTGGCTCCTCTACACCTTGAGAATCCCAGCAGTTTGGCAGGGACACGGAACTAGTTCAGACCATGACCAGGAGTGACCTGGGTCAGTCCTAAGAAAAAGAAAAGCTTCTCTTTCTCTGGGCTATTCCTTTCATTGCCTTAGCAACCAAGACCAATCCTGAAAGTTTCAGATAATACAGCTGCAAGATGCCAGAGTCTCTGTCAGATTGATCTCTGAGACACTGTGTGGAACAGAACTATGTAGATGGGTAATGTAAATGAGAAATAAACGTTTTTGTTATGAAGCCACTGAAGTTAAGGGGTTGCAGTTATTTAAGCACAACTCAGCCTTAGCTAACAAACCAGATTCAAGATACATATTCTGCAATTGCATAGTTTGTTTGAATTTGAACGGGTAAGTGATGGACCACTTAATTAACCCTGATAGATGACTATAGGATTGACACAACAAGGTGAGGGGGAGGGGGCGGAGAACAAAGAAGGAAGGAAGCACAATGGTCTATGCTGGTGGAATATGGTTGAGGTGGTAATCAGTACATTATGGTGGTAAAACCCAAAGGGAATACCCCAATATTACCTCAGTTAAAAATAATTTAATAAAAAAAAATGAAAGTATTGTCTATGGTGATTCAATGAAAAATATGCTACTGTGGGTTCCAAAGACTATAATAGTCCTCATAGTTTACAAGCAGGATGTTTATCTCAAGGCAGAATTGCCAATTATGTACAGAGCTTATCACTGCAATTTTCTTTTTCAGAGTAAAAAGTAAGTCATTTAATTCAATCACACCCCTGTGTCTTCATTAGGAGATTACACTGACTGCATTGCTTCAAACTGCATGCTCTTCAAACCACAAAAATCCTAAAGGCAAATTAATTTCAATCCAACACACTTTATTCTCTTTTTTTAAGTTATTCTCTTAATTTTCAAAGATCAAGTATTCAAGATGTTGTAAACCAAGGTTTATTAGTACATTGACAATAGATTTCATTAAACACAATGAAATTATATCTCTTTTAAATTATCCTAACAGGTCTCCAAATAAATATTCATATTAAAAATCACAAAATCAAACTCCTTTAATGGAACAATACAGTCTTTCATCACAAGCACACCTCTACACATAAACACACACACTGAACAGACACTCCACTTGGATCCTAATGACAGTTGGCCAGTTGATTTAACACAGTATTACATTTCCTTTAACTAAAGAGTCAGACACTGACCTGCCTGTTTCATGCTTCCAAATTAACACTTGGGTTTTGGAGAAGAGGTATGTATTTTAAGAAAAATGCCCACTATAAAGTCTTACCAATTATTCTTATTGTTCATTTCTACATACAAACTTTGAACATTTTTGTTCACCCCTTTGGTTTAATATGTCCCTGCAAATACTGCAGTTGTCAATAATATTTTCTCCTTCAATTATAACATGTAATAGGAAACCAGGAAAAGACAACACCTTCAAAACCTCAATATTAAAAATACCTTACATGGGTGTAAGGTTTTGGAGAAGAAATAAGAAAAGATTATCTGAAATATTTTTTCTCTTCTCTCTAAATTATTTTTAGCATCTGATTAGTCTCGCTAAAATAAATATCAAAGGCGCTGAGTTTTCTATAGAAAAAGTATTCCCCCTTATACTCTTCATTTTTGTAGTGTAAAGTTCAAGATTAACTGTAGTAATGAGAGTAATGAGGGCTTGATTTCTGGGAAGTTCTCCAAATTTCCAAAAGCAGAGCACATGCAGCCCCTTATCAGTGAAATATTGCAAATTCAGTGGCACGTTTGTGGTAAGCGTGCATCATCAAATACTTTTTAGCACCAAGGCATCTTGTTGTTGTTGTTTAGTATTGTTGCAAAAGCAAACATCTAGGGTGGGTTTTCAACATATTTGACCCGTCCAAGAGTTAAGTAAAAATGATGCTTAAAATAACCTCTTCAAACATATAGAGATCTGATTCCAATGTATCAAGAAGTCTGGGACAGAGAGAGTCAACAGTAGCCTGGAAAATGAGGAAAGGAGAGGAGACAGAAAAGATCAAGTACACCAGGTCACTAATTTCTCCTACCAGCCAGGGCATGCTCTTCTGTTCTAGGAAAGAGGAAATGCAAAACATATAAGCCTACCTACAGGAGTTTATGACTGAGAATTGGCAAACCTGCAGTCTAGACAGTTCTGGAATAACACAGTATTTTGACATCTATCTGCTACTTGGAATTCCCATTATGCCCCTAGATATCAATGGTTATATTCATATATTTGTGCCATCTAGGACATTTTAAGTTCACACAAAAAGCATAAAATATTTGGCTCCCAGGCTTGGGCTCTCCTACTGTTCTTGGGTATATTAGAGAATTTCTATAAATGCATCAGGTTCTTACAAACTATGACTCTTCTCTTTGGAGTGTGTGCAGTTCACATACAACAGACTCCAAGAAGAAACATTCTGGTTCCATGTCCACCCAAGAATTTGCAAGCTGGCACTATGGACTGAGGAAGAACATTCCAGGTGGTTGGTGAGTGCACAGGATTGCCATTACCTCCTATAAGTCCTCCTCCAGGTGACTCCCTCTTCTGCAAGTAGGCATTTCCACTGCATGCTACAGTTTGTTACCAAAGCGACTAAAGGTGACAACTGGGCCAGAGGTTTGGTATAGAACAGTTTGTATATGCCTGTTTAACATGTAACATAATTTGTATGTTCATGTAAAATGTATTCTAAGGAACAATATGAATACATCAAAAAACTGATAAAATTGTTGACATTCTGAAAGAGAGGGGGAAACAAAGACACCTGAAATCCCTAAAGCTCAGATTCAACAAATCTGAACTGCCTTTCCTCTGGTTTCATTTAAGAAAGACTTAATGTTAAAGACTTGATGGAAACACTTAAATTTGGATTTGTGCCATGTGATATATGACTATAAATAAATACTTGAGGTATATTATGACAATTTTGAATATAACAGCTAAATAAATATAAATTTACCTTGAAATCAGGGCATTACATTTTTATATTTCCTACCCATTTTTCCTACTTTACACAAAGAAGTAAACTTCTCTATTCTTCAGCAACAGTGACACATCAAAAAGAATGAAATGCTTTCAGCTCACTATTTCAGTCACGTCTTGCTTTTGTTATCAAAACATGCATAGGTGCTTAAAAAAATGAGCAATGTGACAGAGAAACCTACTCTGAAGCATACTGGCTGCTTTGTATAATTCTAAACAAATTATTTCACCTCTCTGACCCTCGGTTTATATGATCTGTTTGGTTTTTTTAAAAAAGAACCAAAATAGAAGAGCAAAAATAGTTATTTTTCAAGGTTATAAGTACATTAAAATCAGTGATGAATAGTAAGTGCTTGACAGAATGCTCTGTAAATAGTCAGTTCTCAACAAACGCTCATTTGTTTCCTCTCTGCTCCTCCTTTCTTACCCCCTCCCCTTAGTTCTAAATGACTTGACTGTCTTCAAGAACTAAATCCACCTACAGAGGATACGGACTTCACACTAATGAAGATAACTATAAGAATGTGCTACAATCACCCACCCCAGCTCTTGAGAGTTTCTAAATAAATAGGCTCAACTCAAGACATGATATTTGCATATTAAAGTCGAACAATACATTAATCTACAGCGTTTATAAAGGAACAAAATAATCTTTCCCCAAAGCAAGTAATTAAAAGCCAAAACTCATCAAGAGTGGCAATTAAAACTTATAATAGGAGCTGTGACTAAAAAGTATCACAACCAATTTATTAACAAACATATAAGCACCTCATACATACAATTAAATGATGTCATCTACAAAATAGTTACTTTAGTTAATTCTGTGATATTCCAATGATGCTACTTAGAACCCAAATTTTGGGGAACAACTCTTAATTGTTAATTATACCAAAACATCATCTCCCATAACTTTTACTACTTATTCTACATTCACCAACAACACATTAATGATACACCTGCTATTTATAAGTATCAGATGCTCAAGGAAGTATAGTATTTAACAGTGTGGTACAAGGCCAATTTCTGGAGCTCTGGCCTATTCATTCCAAAGAATTTCATTGAGTGGCAGGTGGTAATTGAGCAAAATGATGTCTGATAGATAATTGGTGTTCATTCAGTAGTTGCTGACCTGAATGACTGTTCAAGGTAGAGAAAGGAGGCCTCTCTAATTACTTGGTGAATCCATCATTTTAATACTCTGGAGTCCTGATAATGGATCCTTTTCAGAATATACTACCAAGAGGAGAGAAAGTCTAACAGTGTTAGAACTCACAATCTGAGTCACAAAAAAAGTACCAATCCCACCAAATTCTCTGGTCCATTTCTTAAAACAGGAGAAATTAAGGAAATACCATCTCTCTCCAACCTACATCTGTTAAGCTCCAAGATAAATTGAAGCTTTCTCTGGTGAAGGATCACAACTCATAAAGTGAAATCTCAGGCCCCAGAGTTGACAATAGTTTCATCAGCAATATTCTCTGAGGATGTTCAACATGCACCACATTGACCAAAGTTTGATAGACACCAAAGCAATTACAGGCAACAGTACTTCTTATGATTTAGCAAAACAAAACTGCTCAAATTGAAGTCCTGGTCCCCTGAGACCACTGGGGCAAAACTTTGTAGACAGCATTTGGTCTAGCACTGAGAACTCCCTCCAAAAGCTGCATGCAACCAAGAGGAAATTTAACCAACATCATTCCTAGACAAGAAAACAACTTTTTATTCAGGAATATTCACACAACTCCACCAGTTCAGTCAGGGATGGAGGACAAAAAGCCTGAATCATGGGGCAATTCTGTCAGTCACATCCCTTCTATGGTAGAGGTAGAGTCACATCCCTTCTATGGTTGAACTTCATTCCCCGAGTTAGTCCTAAATAAGCATGGGTACCTTGGCAGAAACTGCTGGTGGTCCTAATAGTTCCTTCCAAATATGAATCATGACTTTTCCTAAGTAGCCAGATGCCATGAGTTAAGTTTCTATCAGTCCATAGTGCTGTCAGGAGGCATCTATCTTGAGAACTTTCTGGGTGGTGCCTAAGTCAATATGATGTGCAGGGATATATTGAAAAGAATGATGAATTATAATCCAAAGTGCATTCAGGAACAGAAAAGCGCTCTCTCAGAATTACTTCAGGAAGGTGACAGTGGGATGCAATCAAGGAGAGGTTTGCAATGATTCTAACTCTGACAAAGTAAGATTCATTAGGAGAGACCAGTTTGCTTTAAATAATTTTCTATCATTAATTAGGATCATATTGTAGGTCCAGCTCACAGGTCTTCTTCCTCCTTTATTCAGAGTGATTTTTATATCCCAGGTACAGCTTTCCTGATTTAATTATTTAATTTCAGGAGAAGCAACTATGGCACTTTTATATAGATGAAAAAGAAAATACAACTTTGCTAGTGCTTCCAGGCATAGAACTGAAATGACTCAATCTTACTTCTCTGGAATTTCTTTTTCCAACCATTTTGAATTCTAATTCTTAACTACCCTTATGTGGGCTTTTAAGAACTAAAAGAATTTCTGCAGCAATTTTCTTGGAATGAAAACTGATGAAAGTCGTCAGTTTCTTTCCTCAGTATACACCTCAAATTGCAATTTCTAACTCTATTGTTTAGCCAGTTAATGAATACTGAATTTCATATTCAAACTATCAGATTTATGATTCAGCAGCTTCTCAACCTTATGATGGGCAGACACACTAAAAGAATATGTCTTATGAAATGAAGTAGCTATCTTTTATAATGCTATTCATATGATTCCTTTGAAGCATTTGAAAAACTCTACCTGATTTATAACTCTGCTATGGCTTAAAATGCAATTAACAGTACTTTAGGGAGAGTTTAGCTTCCTCTTTTCAAAACCATGTCTGTTTTAGTCTCTGAAAGCAAAAGTAGCATGCCACACTTACTTTTTCCCAATCATTTGCATAGTTGAGGCAAATTCATTTGTGCTTTGTAGCAGAACTCACAGTAGGTGCTCAGATCTAAAGCTTTCCATTTGTAAATGAAAAGTCATGGTCAGGCTCACCTTGTTTTGGAGTGTATCCTAATGATATGTACTGCCATTTACACTTTCCATGATTTTGTTAATCATGTACATCAGCCTTATACTCTATAGGTGCATGAGCATTAAATTATCATAGCAGAAATGGTAACAAATCTATCTAAAATCCTCCTTCTTGGAGAGAAGGGAGGAAAAGGCTCTCAGTCTTGGTGAGGTATCCAGCCCTCAATCAGTAGTGGCTGTGTATACTGAGTTTTGTTGGTTTGAGGATTGTGTCTTTAGAGGTTAAAAAAAAGCAAGAAAGAAAACAAGGCACGGGTGTTTCTCAAGTCGCCATACTCAACTCAACCAACAAAATCAAAGTCTTCAATTTTCAAGCTTCAGGAGGGTGGTTCTATAGTAGCAGGACTGTCTTCCAGCCCTGGATCTGGAGAGGAATTTATTGCTTCTGGGAAGGGCCCTGGATAGGTCTGTGCTATGTATTGGATCCCTTTTTGCAGAGCAGTCTCTTCATGAAATTCTCTCTGGGTGTGGAACACAGGGCAAGATCTAGTTCGGGCATATTTACTGGCATTGTCGATGTGCCCCACCACCTCGCTCACAGTGCTAAGAGGCAATTCTCGCCGCCTCTGCCTCTGCTGTTCATCCTCCTTGTATTTAATGGAGTACCAGGCCAGAAAAATAAAAATAAAGCCCACGAATTTGAGGCCAGCCGCCAAACCAAAATAGACAAAACGAAATGACGTGACATTATACTCCCAGCAAGAGCCCTGCACGCCACACTCCTGTTGCCAGAGCATGCAGGTGGTGTCAATCACTGCGCCAAAATAGATTGGAGTAGGAATGTATGCTAAAGTTGGGGGGGAGAAAAAAAAATATTTAGTACATCTTATAAGACAAAACAGGTCAATAAATTAGCAAGATGTTTGTTTGCTCTAAAATAAGTCAAAGGGGATGATCTACCAATGTGACTCAATTTTTTAAATATATGTCACATCTTATATTTACTACAAAAATGTTCACCAAACCTAAAATGTTTTACATCTTCCATTTGTGACTCAGTCAGAATATGTTATTGATTTTTTGGAACATAAAAACGTCTACTACTAAAAATGCAGTTAGGAAATCCTTTTAAACTTAAAAATCAAATTTTGTTGTTAAATACTCAAGAGACTATACTAGAACCTTCTATTATCCACTGAAATTTAGTACCCTGTTTTTGTTGGTTAGTGTTTACATGCAGGAAGAATAGGAGAAAAGCATTGCCCCCTCCCACCCCCAACCATGTCAGAAACCACATCAAATGGCAATTGTATAAAGGCCCTTGGGATATGGAACTCATTACAGCATAAAATTCATCTTTGAAGCTATGAAACATGTGATGAATAGTAGCTTTTTTGTTTGGATTATGATGTAGGCATTTCTTTACACCCATAAGAAAATCCACCCAAGTAGATTTCCTTCATCACACATTATTCCCTTTGCCAAATTGCAACCCCATCCCTAACGTGTTCACCTTGTAATATTGATACCACCTTTCAATTCCTGATTTATGCAGATGCCACTATGCTCACTTTGCATTTCATATATACAGCCATGTTATCAACTATCAGGTTGGATTAACTGTTTGCAAATCTGTTACCCCTAAATTAATGGCAGGAGTCAAACATCTATCAGCTTGACTATCAAAGATCTATTAGCATAGGTCATGGACCCTCAAAAAAATATGTTGTTAGAAATTAGAGTATGAAGTTAGAAGGAAGTGATGGGAAGAAGGAAGGGCAGACAGGTAAGCTAATAGTCCAAGAAGCAACGAGTGATACATTTTTAATATATTGCATTCATTTAAAATGAGGTCTACTCACTGCAATTAAAATTTAATGTTATTAAAGTACTTAAAACTTTCTTTTTGCTTTGGAATTTAAGGAAATGGAAATTGACTTGTTGGTCTAACTATACTTTTTCACAATCCACAGAACCTAAGTTTGGGTTGACTAAGTAATAAATGCCTGAGATGGTCTTCTTCCACTCATTCTTGATGCTGCAGCATTCACCTGTTACTTACCTTTACCTCTGCAGCCACATCAAGTCAACTGAACTCCATGGCATTGGAGATAGGCCAAGCAAAGAGACGGAATTATTTTTCTCTTCCTAATCAACTAGCCCTTTGTTAAACAAATTTCCATTTTTGAAAATAAAACACCTTTTTGTTTTCTATCAGAAATATAAAGCAGAAGTATAGGCAAACTTCTAACTACAACAAAGTCTGTCAGAATTTCTCTTAAACAGGATACTTTGAAAATAGTACCTTCAATGTCTTCTTGGTGCCAATAAATAAAGAAAGGCACCCATTCAATACATCTAGAAACCTTTGAGGCTCACTTAGAAAGTACTCATTCTTGGATTAGACCATCAAACATAACAGGAGAAGTTGAGAATTCCAGAGAGAATTAATGTTTAAAAGGACCAGAAGATAACATTCTTAAAATGTTTCTCCCTTCAAATCAGAAATAAAAAATTTGAATCAAAAAATTAATGTTTTTTGTCCTGTGGACAATGATACTGATTACTGAAGTAAATAACAGCTGAAGAAAATGATACACTGTCACATAAGAAAAAAATGCTGAATGATGAGAACTCAATTAAAAATACATTGAAATTGATCAAGGGAATGGATTACTTCACACACCATTTCCCATGCATTGTTCCAAGACAACATCAGTGGTGTGCAACGTTTGTAAAATTCAGAGTAATATGCTTTGTGCCAAATGAACTCTGTGATTTATCACACTGCCATGGCTCTAACAAGTATCTCTTTTTAATAAGTAAAGGGTATCTATATGTCAATTTTGAGAACTTTCTTTTCTTTTTAGAATTTTTTATTTCTTTTCCTCAGAAAACTTGTTAGAGGTGTTTTTTGCCAATAAAATTTCTGGAAAGAGGGGACTGAAATTTGCATGAATAGAATAAGCACCAATAGGCATCCCTTTCAGGTTAAAAAAAAGGGGTGGGGGGAGTTGGGAGCAGGGTTATAAATCCACCACTGTTGCTTAGTTCAATATTTCTCACTGTATGAAACCCTGTGGGGAATTTTGCCCAAGTTTATGCTCATTGTGAAAAAGAAACTGCTCTAAAGTCCATTTTTGTTTTGTTTCATCACATGACATTAAAAGGTCAGCTTTTTGTTTGCTGCAGAAAATAAGGAAGTTGTGTCCTCAGCACTAACCTGTAAAGTTGGGTTACCAGTAGTAACAATTGACTTGGTTGCCATTTTTAAGGGATAGTGAAAATTTGCCATCTGCAAAGAGGAGCTAAGAGACACACTTTGAAAATTCAGGTACATACCAAGTGTCCGCAATAAAACGAACTGCATTCCCAGGGCAAAAGGTCTCTCCTCCTCGTCTACAGACCTACAGTGAAGGGGGAAGGGGAACAGAAATGTTTTAAAATAATGACCTTAGGAAAATAAGTGTCAAGTCAAGTCTGCTTAGGGTAGAGCTGAGGACCAAAGAGGTGATGTGCCAAAATACTTAATTTGCCAAAACATAGCAATACAATAGTCAAACAGACTGTGGATGGCAAAGTCAGTGAAGTGAGGTCTCGCCAATGAAGACACCAAAAGTCTCCCATTAACTCTAATTGTTACTGCGTAAATAATTGTCAAAAGGCACAAGGCAGAAGATGAAAAAGTGGTTCTAAGAGAACTTCTAAAACAGTTCTATTTTTTTAATTATAGCATTTTATCCTTCTACTGCATTCTTTTTCTCTGCTTGCCTGAACTTGCCAGAACAGTGAGTGTATACAGTGAAAATTATTCCTATAATTTCTCAAGGAAAAATATAGAATAAGAAAGTATAGCCAAAAATCTTAGGAAACAAGTCAAAAGTTACAGAAAGAATAAATCCCTCCCAGTCACATCATTTGTTCTTCTTTTCCTAAAACTTATGTTCCAAGTAAATTCCCACAGGGCAGAAAGATTGAAGTCTACTGATTCTGTAATTAGCAAAGATTAAAGAGCTCTGTTTCTGAAATTCTGGGTTAGAAGCCAACTGGAGATTTGTCATGTCTCAACACTACCGAACCACAGTCCATACCAGGGTTTTTGTTGTTGTTGTTGTTTTTATTTTTAAATGGGCCTGGCCACTTTATTTTTTTTTTTAAGATTTATTTATTATTTATACATACAAGAGCTGGGGTACAAGCCAGAGTTCAGGGCAGTGAGAGGGTTCACCAGAGACAGAGTGGGGAGCAGAACAGGCAGACTGACTGAAACACACTGCTAAGGGGAGCAGCTGGTGAGGCAGGAGAGGTCTGCCTCGCCATGTGGGTCCCCTCCCTGGCCAGAGGCAGGGATTGAACTTGTGCTGCAGTGGCTGCAGTTTGCTTCATAGTGCGTTGCTTAATTCACTGTGCCACCAGGGAGGCCCCATACCAGGGTTTTTTAACATCTCTTACAGATTTAGAATTTGAGCAAGTTGATTGAGTATATTTATTAATGAGCCATGTTTTTTAAATGATGAAGCATCTTATCCTTCCTATCCCACATACATCAGTTTGGAGGTATATAAAGTAAAATTCCCATGTGCTATCATTTCCCCAACTTATTTTTCTCATTGCAGTTTGCCCAATGCTGCACATAAATATCTGCTGGTGGAGGAATTAAATGACTAAACCAATGGGCCTTTCGTATGCTGTTATCTTACTGTCAAGGAGGGGGTTGGCTGGGAAATGTCTAACTCAGCATGCCATGGAAGGGACGCCAGAGTGTGCAGAATAAGCAGCCCACCACTCTGCTAAAAATGAAGCCTCTGCAGGTGCTTCTCACCAGGTGCCTAGCGTTTTGGGGTACAGAGGAGCCAGGAAGGAAGTCAAAGGCAGAAAAAGGACTAACATCTTCTCCTCACCCTTTCATTGCACTTCACCTCCACCTTCCCCACACACACACCCCAAAGCTTCTATGGACATCATCTTCTTGTTTCCCCACACAGCCCCCTTTTTTCTCTTGCCCGCTGCAGTATTTACTACAAAAACCAACATATTGATTTGAACGTGCTAGTGTCAACATTTTAAATAGGACTTCCATTAGAGTAATTTCAATATTCTCTTAGATGCTCAAAAACTACAAACAGGATATATAACATGGTAAATAAAGCACAGCAAGAGCAACTGAAAATTATATTTCCCACTCTGCTCTTTCCTTGAATCAACTCTGAAATTTTGTGATGGTAGAATTAATGAAATCATCATTTTGAACTGCAGGTCCAGCATAAATGGTCACTAATCCTATAGGTATTAACTGTGTACAAGATTGGAGATAATATTCTTTGCTGTATGCATGATTTAGCATATTACCAAATAATTCCCTGCCTTCTCTGGGGTCAGGCTTTTTGTAGCTAACACAGTGTTAGTTTTCAACTCCTAAAACTGAAGCTCTGAGTACTTAGAAAGCACTCATCCTTGGATTCAAACACCAAAGGCAATTTAAAAAAAAATCCACTAAACAATCAGAACAGACCATCTGAATACAAAAAGTTCTGGAATACCAAATGTTACAACCTTCCCATCGTGGGAACGTCACTTCTCTTAAGTTCTCCAAGCAAAAGTTTGAGCTTTGCCCTATACAAAATAATTTTGCTTTGCTCCCTACTTGACCACATCAGTCTCCAGCACAAGGTATATATTCTGGCAATTCAGAGTCCGTGACCCACCCTAGGAGCTGTGTGCCATTCTCACCTGAGTGTTACTATGATGGCTGATGGTTGGGCACATGCTGTGATGAAGGTGACTATGAAAAGGAAAATTAAGAACGGGATGAGGGTATTACAGGTCCGTTTACACTTCCCGGACACAGCATAGCCATTCTCGTTGAGATACGTTTTGACAATAACCACGCGGAGCTGACTGCGCTGTCCCACTGTGGGCGGAGTGATCACTTGCCGGCTCTGGACACAGGTGCATTCTGTGTAGTTCCTTATCTAAGTGACAATAAAGACCAATAGTATGCCAATCAGAAGAAAAATTCAGCATAGGAATAGTAAGACAAAGTCAAGTTAAAATACTTAAAAATGGCTCCAATATTTTTTTTCTTTTTTAAAAAAATTATTTATTTATGCACACAAGAGCTGGGGTACAGGCCAGAGGCATAGGGGGAGGGGGTGGACGGGGGAGTGGGAGAGATGAGAGGATTCACTAGAGACATAGCCGGGAGCAGAACAGGCAGAGAGACTGAAGTCCACTGCCAAGGGGAGCAGGAGCTGGAGAGTCAGGAGAGGTCTGCTGCGCCATGTGAGGCCCCTCCCCAGCAGGGTGTGGAGCTCCAGCAGCTGCCGAAGCCCTACAGTGCAGCGCTCAAACCCTTGCACCACAAGGGAGGCTCCCAATATTTTCTTGACAAAATTTTTTCCAAGGGAAATAGCTTCAGTAAGGCTATCCAAAGTGGCGAACAATACCAAAATCTTCAACTCAATGGGGTTTTAAGCTAAACTCTTCTAAAGACACTTTTAATACTCAATTTTATAGCATTCACATTTTCTGCATTAATTTTTGGTCATGATTATAAGCTACTTTAATGGCTGTTTAACTTTTAGACTCTCCAATTTGCAAAGCCCCTCAAAAATAGAAACCAAGCCTTGCTTGTATTTGTGCCCAGTGAGCATGCAGCATAGCCTTGAACTCAGAGGAGAGTATCTGTTAAATAAAAGCTAAGACTTCATAATGAAACCATGATGACTTCAAGGTCAGCAACAGTGAACATAACATTGGCTGGTTCATTTGAAACCAGGTAATATAAGGACCTAGGTTTTTCAAGTGATACAGCTAATTAACCTTCTTACATACTATGTTGCTTTTGCTGAGTGCACATGAGCTGACCTGCCATGGGTCTTTCACACACTTAGATTAGCAGTAGGAACAAATACAAAGATCGGGTGCTGTTTGATCATCTGTGCTGGAAGGATTGCTGGTCTTTTCCTAAGAAGGAAGATTGTGCACTAGAACACTTGCTCATTCCCAAGGAAGGATTTAGCCACAGAGAACAGATGCCATGATCTCTTTCAATTTATCACATATTGGAGCTCACCAATTATATAATGGGGAGGCAGCAATAGGAATTTTTATTTATCACTATAGTTTCAAACTCAGAAATCAAATATGATTTCATAAAACATCTTATCAATGGCATCATCCCTTATCACGTGCAGAGCCAGCAAGTGCACAGTCCCCTACAATCTGCTCTTAATGCAAAGGATGAAACCAATAAAGAACCTTCTCCTACAGTATGACAGCCTATTTATAATTCACAGGGAAGGGAATTCTCAAAATAGCCTATTCTTGAATTGACAGAAATATCTTTACTCTGAAAGTTGTTTTTTTTTTTTTTTTTAAGTCTGAACTGATAGAGAAATGGCACTGCCCATCTTCACTACAGCACCAAAGGTGATGCCTTGACCTTCAAATCCATCACAATGGCTCTGTCAGGGTAATAAATGAGAGAACTAATGTTCAACCTTATCAAGTTTCATTGAGTGGGCATAGAATATAAAATAGAAGAGACCTGCTATGCAATCAAATCCCTACACCCAAATATTCCAATCCTCCCTGGGTGGGGGAGGGGAGGAACTATACCACCGCTCAATTTTTTTTCCTTTCTGTTTTTGTCAGAAATATTTTTGGTAGGTTATTTGCAGTTTCTTCGAAGGAAGACTAAAATCACATATTTGCATATGAATCCTAACTGGCCTTTGTCACAGGATGTTGGATTAACAAAAGTCAGGAGCATGTGAAATATACTCACCCCAGTGCTAAGATTACCACTGTTAACACAGCCAGCTAGACAAGGGTTGAAGTATGTAATTCCATCTGATCCACACACTGGCTTATACTCATGTATTTTACAGCCACAGTTAACATTACAGCTTCCTGTCAGATTCCTATGAGGCATGGTGAGAGAAGGTCTAAGAAAGAAGAAAAGCAGATTATGAGCAATGCTTACTAAAGGAAAACTAATAGGAAAGTTCTTGGCATTAAGAAATTTGTTTATTTTAGAGAAGGTAGTCCCATTAAATCAAAGTTATGTTACTGTGAAACAGGAGTCCTAAATAATTATTCTTATGACTTTAAAGAAAACAATTTTAATTTCCTGGTACCATAGATTAAATATTTTTGTACCAAATTAATCTACCTTGCTTTAACTCTAACCTCCATCTTGTTGCTAGGCACCTGTTCTCAACATGTGGGCCCAGCAGTTCGGTCCTTGTAGCTATCTTGTTGTAGATGCTTGGCTCTATGGCTTAAGAAATCTGGGTCTCGGGGCCTCCCTGGTGGCGCAGTGGGTTAAGCAACGCACTATGAAACAAACCGCAGTCACTGCAGCATGAGTTCGATACCTGCTGCCGGCCAGGGCGGGGACCCACATAGTGCAGCAGACCTCTCCTGCTGTGCCCGCTGCTCCCCTCAGCAGTGTACTTCCGTTGATCTGCCTGTTCTGCTCCCTGCTCTCTGTGGTGAATCCTCTCACTCTCCCACACCTCTGGCCTGTACCCCAGTGCTTATATGCATAAATAAATAAAAATCTTTAAAAAAAAAAAAGAAATCTGGGTCTCATTAATTTCTTTCACTGTGAAATGGAGGAAATATTTTTCTGTGCCAAATAAATAACCTTATTTTGAGGGTGTCAACATGGAATCCATTCATCACACTTAAGAACACAGGTTTCTTTGATCAAAAACTTTACCTGTTCTGGTATAAATCAAAAAGCACACAAATCTCTAGAAAATCAAAAGGAAATGATTTTCAAAGATCAGGAATCATATCAATAGTTTGACTCAAACAACCAGAGAAGAAAGATCAAAGAGTCCTCCATTCATGAATGCCCGGATGATGATTGAGTCAGACAAGGTGGTTTTGTTTTCTCATGAGTTCATGATGTCTGAGTCAAAAAATGATACAATATGGGGGGGAAAAACTCTAATAAATCCAATTCAAACAACAAATATAAAGGGAGGAAGGCAACTAAGGAGATAGGACTAGGGAGGGAATTGTAAGAAAATGGCCATGGAAGAACAGAGGCAGGCAGGTAGCCCACAGGCATGGGGTAAGACTCAAGGAAATACAGAAGGAGTTCTATGGTGCCCACACACAATGACCCGTTTCTTTTACTTTGTGACCACCATTTTTAACTGTCACTCATGAAATACTATTCCTAAAGACACCTGAGTTAACAACAGTAGATTCTTCAACCTTCGAGCCATCTATCCATCATCTGTCAGCTCAAAAAATATTTTGGAATGTCTATTATGTGCCAGGACTTCTTTTTTAATTTTAGTAATACTGCATTGCACCATTATAACTTTCAGGTGTGCAGCATTAAAAATCGATGTGAGGAGCCTCCCTGGTGGCGCAGTGGGTTAAGCAACACACTATGAAGCAAACCACAGCCACTGCAACATGAGTTTGATCCCTGCCGCCGGCCAGGGAGGGGACCCACATGGTGAGGCAGACCTCTCCTGCCTTGCCCACTGCTCCCCTCAGCAGTGTGTTCCAGTCCATCTGCCTGTTCTGCTTCCCACTCTGTGTCTGGTGAACCCTCTCACTGCCCTGGACTCTGGCTTGTACCCCAGCTCTTGTATGTATAAATAAAAATAAATCTTTAAAATAAAAAAAAAATCGATATGAATATATATATACTACATTAAGTTGACCACTAAAAGTTCAATTCTATCCTTCATGTTACAATTGATCCCTTTTACCTAATGTACCCACTTACCTCTCCCCTCCTTTTAAAGGACTTACTTTTTAAAAAATATATATTTTATTTTTTTATACATACAAGAACCAGGGTAATAAGCCAGTGGTAGGGGGTGGGTGAGAGGATTCACCAGACAGAGAGTAGGGAACAGAACAGGCAGATAGACTGAAATACACTGCTGAGAGGAGCAGTGGGTGAGACAGGAGAGGTCTGCTGTGCCATGTGAGTCACCTTCCTGGCCAGGGATCGAACTCTTGCTGCAATGGCTGCCGATAGCTTCATACGTAAAGCCGCGACTTTACTCTTTGTGCCACCAGGGAGGACTTACTTTTTTTGATTGTTAAGTATCACTCATCTAGTAATATAGTCTATTCCAACCATCAATATTAATCTATAAACATGAAAGCATGTTTAGTATTCGTTCTAAGTTTTGCCCTTGTGGTCTCCTTCACACTTTGATAACCAAGTCCTTAACTTTTAATGAAAAGGACAAATTCATACCAATAAACTATCCAGAAAGCCTTCAAAAAAGATTTGAACAAAAAACAAAACAAAACTGTTCTTCATGTCTCAGCACAGAAGAAATTTTTATCACAAGACATTAAATAGTTTGGTCACAAATTCTAAGAATAATACCATTTTAATGTTTGTAAATCCCTTTTTAAAATGAGATTCTAGACCAGTATCTTTACACAGGACTTTACCCCCAGGAAATATTTGGGAGACATTGTGTTTGTCATAACTGAGAGAGGTGTTACTGGCATCTAATGAATATAGGCCAGGGATGCTTTTAGACATCTACAATAACACTGCAGCCCCTCCTCCACAATAAATAATTAACTGGCCAAATCTCAATAGTGCGGAAGCTGAGAAACTGTGTTCTAAACCTACTACCACATTCTACAGATGATGAAATGGAGGTGCAGGGAGGCCAAGTGATTCACTATGAAACTAATTAGTGCTATGTTAGCTGGCATTATAGAAAATCATTCTGTGGGCATCATTATTCACTAGCTTTTCAAGAGCTAAATTGCAAAGCATGACTAAGGTAAAGGTGCTTTTATGTCACTAAAGATGACAGGCTTTTAAATTCATTCTATATGGTTATTATCATTGCTATTTAGAAATTACAAGGAATTCCTTATAGCAACAACTCCTATATTCACTTATGACTATCACAGATTCTAAGCACTTATCTTTTATTGGTATGCCCACTCAAAGGAAAGGTATCTGAAGATAATATCAACGATGCTCAAAATACACTAATGATAGAAAGGCAAAACTTTCCTGAATTCTACAAACTGAGGCACAGTGTCTGGTCACTGTTGGATATATTTGCTTTTTTCATGAGTTCATGGTGTCTGATGCAAAGAACTAATACAATATTAAAAGACCTAAGAAAATAAAAATAAACAACAAACACAAACTGCAGTGAAGAAAAAGTGGGCATTCACAAAAAGTGATTAGGGGAAAGACTATAGTGGCATCAAAAAATAAAGGTGACAACATGGTTAATCCTTCACACTGTGCTGATTTTTTAAAAAGAAGTAACTTTTAAAAAGAATGTCTTATTTGATTATCACTCACTTTCCAAAAAACAGAGTGGATTATAATAGAGGTTTAAGTGTTTAAATCTGAGTAACACTAAGTTTCCCTCCTTAGGCCAACTGGGGACATAAAATGCCCCAGGGATGAAATGAAGTACACCAAGCTTATCCTGTGCATGCCTTTCCAATAAATGACAATATTTCTGAGAAGTTAGCTTTCCAAATAAGACTCATGTTAACTCAGAGTCAAGGTAAGCATTAATTCTTAGCAAAGAATAAGTGTCTAACAATGCCTCAGAACTACATTGTTCAAACTGAAAGTTTGAGAGCCATAAAGATAACTTACCATGAAAAATCATGGATTTATAGGACTAGATAGCTGAGACAATTCTTAGCGATTATCTAGTGCAACCTACTAATTTCAAGGAAAAGAAAACTATGTGAAATATAATGGCATGCCCCACAATTATTAAAGCTTTGAGAAAGTCAGCCAATAGCATAAGAGCAAATTTGCCCATTCTTTACTAAATCAATTGCTTAATTATCGATGTTTAAGAAATATACAATCAATAATATAATAGAATGTGGATCCAAAAAAGTAAAAATACCTGCCATAGGGCTATTACAGCTGGATATGTAAGGACACGGTTGTTCTAAAATCACACAAACATACTGGCAGTTTGATCATATCACCCCACCCCCAAGACCTAACCTTCTTTCTGTGTCCTCTTGTTTTCCCCTAAAAGATATGAAAAGTAGGACACCATGCACCCTATATATAAGCTACCTAGAACAAAATGATTCATGCATCAAAAAAACTTCAAGCAAAATATATTAAGCAACTAGAAAATTTTCATTGTTCCCATAACTTATTAATCTCTATCAACTAATTTCAGTCATCAAGAAGGCTTTAGTTAGAATGTTTCTTTTCAGCTCTTGGCTTCATACTGAAAACCTTACCTGGCTATATATAACTATGCATCTTCAGGCTTATAATTATTATTATTTTCACCATGATCATTATTACCATCTAAAACTAACATTCACAGAGCCCTATTTTTACTCCAGGTATTGTGTGTTAAGATGTCTATGTAAGTTTCCTCATTTCTTCCTCATGATAACTGTAATTATTGTAACAGTGCCTCTATCTTTTGGCTGAGCAAACTGAAGATTTGAGAGAATTGTACTGTCAAAGTTCATACAGCTGGTAAAAATCAGATGGATTTAAATCCAGTTACTGCCTCCATAGCCTGTACTCTTAAAACTTTATACCAATTGGGCAGCTTAAAACTCTATACTAATTGCTTGCTATACGACAAGTCTCCTACTTCTTTTTCCTGGAGAAAGATCTAAAGCATCTTTTCTGGCACATAACTTTCAGTGTCCATGAGCTTTAGAGTGAGGTAAAGATAGTTCAATTCCAATATCTACAGTTCACAAGTGCTGTGAAGAAATTGAATGAGATTTCACACAGTGGAAAAAGAGATGGTAATGTTCACATCACAATTGTTGGCAGGCTAGATGAGTAAATGAATGCCCAGAGTCCAGCACTGTGCCCAGCACATAATAGGCACTGAGATAGTATTATGCTTTCATTTGTCTACACATGGCAGAAGATTAACAAATAATGTAACACAATCACAAACATGAAAAGTGCAAAAGGCCTTCACGACGTCTTTCTTTTCAAGAAAAAAATAGTTTTCATTCTAATTCATTCCTACAAAGAATGGTGGGGAAATAATTAGTAATTCATATAATTGAAATTTAGTTTCAGGCCTATAATTTAGTAATATACGATCTTGGGTCAAGTATTTTATTCTATAGCTATTCATATACCACCTGCCCACAGGAGAGGAGAGCAGTATAGTTAACAAAAAGGAGTGTTTGATACTATATGTAAAACAGAGGTTTATTAGCAGACAATATTCATAAAAGTATGATTACTGTATCTAATCATTTTTATTTTTAAACTTCCTTTAACTGTAACCAACAAATTCAAACCAGTTATATCTTGAAACTTACATAAAATAACCTACAGCTTAGACAATCTCTGAAAGCCAGAATTATTTTCAATAAAATGGCATGTCCCCTACCGTGTTTTGAAAGATCTTTACTTATTATTAAAGTAGCACATATTTGGGCCCCCCTGGTGGCGCAGCAGGCTGAGCACTGCACTGTGAAGCATCCGTGGCACAGCAGTGCGAGTTCAATCCCTGGCCAGGGAGTGGACCCACATAGGGTGCAGCAGACCTCTCCTGCCTCACCCACTGCTCCCCTCAGCAGTGTATTTCAGTCTATCTGCCTGTTATGTTCCCCACTCTGTCTCTAGTGAATCTTCTCACCTCCCGCACCTCTGGCCTGTATCCCTGCTCTTGTATGTATAAATAAATAAAAAAATCTTTAAAATAAAAAAAAGTAGCACATATTTATTGGAGAAAATTTGGAACATATTAAAAGACTAAAAAATTGGATTACTCACACATAATGTTAGCACCCAGGAATAACCACAATTATGCTTTTAGTATAATACCTGCTGGTCTTTTTTTCAATACACACATAGGTTAACATTAATAGCATACCATTATCAAGATTTTATAGAGTTCTAAATTAAATTTTCCTTGCTAACATTACATGAGGAATTTTTTTCTACTGACTGTGAATATGAGATAATGGAATGATGAATTTGATCCTAAGTTTAATAATATTTATAGGTGTTATTATTTCTAAACAGTTATTATATAGTTTTACAGTTTTCATATGGATATATTTAGATCTCAGTTATAAAATTTAACACTCCTTGGAAAGAAAATTTGCTTATATTTCATGTCTTCTCAATACTCCTAAACTGAAGTAAAACAAATTTGGTTTGTGCTTTCAAAAAGAGCCAAAATAGATGAGTCCAGATACTTATAGAAATAAACTGTAATTCTATTTACAAAGTAGTCAGGATAAAAAGCTAAGAAAAAGCTTTAGTATCTTAAGCTATAACACAGATATGGAGATGAATGGTTTAATTAAATAATTTAGGAGTGGTGGGGCCAGAAATGCTAGATCCCTGAGGGCTGGTAGCAGTGTACTAGCTAAACACAGACAGTGGCAGGATGGCAAAATCGGGATTGGTGACAAGGAAATTGAATGTACCTGTAGCAAGCAGCAGCGAAGGTCTGAATGAACACACTGTCTGTTTAATTTCTGTAGTCTTACTACTTTGGGGCAATAAAATCACCTGAGAAGAGCACAAGGCACTATGGTGATGGGGCATGGGTGAATTGGTATTGGGAATTTTATGGGAACTACACCTGAGAGGGGAAAGCAAGCATTGTACTAAAGTGAAAAATGACACAAAATATATAAAATTAAATAAATTATTGAAAAAAAATAAACCTGAGATAAGTAACTTCAGCAAAGAAATTTTCAGTCTCAGAGCTTCTAAAACTGGTGGGGACTGGTTAGTTCTCTGTCAAACAGTCACTGCTGAACACAGAAATAGAAAAATGCTTCCTTGTCATTTCAGAGCTCAAGAAATCATTTCTTGAAATTTTGGGGGCCAGTAGCTCAAGTCACAAAACCAGAAGCTACAGTAGGCCATAGTTTAAGTTCAAAGGATAACACTTGATAAATGAAGTATAATAATGCTAGAATTATTAAATGATTTCTCAAGACTTAGTACTGATGAAAAATTCTACCCATGGATGTGAGATTGAACTCCATTTTAAGAAATTATTTGGAGAAATGGTAGAGTGAAGCACAGTAACTCACATGATGCAATGTGTTTCTATAAAGTATTACCGAAGCCACAGTTTTCACAGTAAATCCTGGCTCTTTGGCTGCATGATGATTAGGACACACCTGTGTGAACTATAGTTCAGCAGACACAGAGAGGAAGCAAAAACACATTTCCTAATTAAAACTGCAGGGAAATTGTGAGTGCTGAGAGTATAATTACTTGAGTTGGAAATGGGCCAGCATATTAATTAGAGTTCCTAAATCTCTCATAATGAAAAACCAAATCTGAATTTTGTTTTTATTTTTTGTGGTTTAACAAAATCACAATTTAACAGGACAGCCATCCTCTTGATAAATATTTAAGAGCACAATGCATTATTGCTGAATATAAGTACAATGCTGTACAGCAAAACAAAAGCTGATTTACTTTAACTGAAATTTAAACTTGTAGATTAGTAACTTCCCCATATTCTCCTCAGCCTAGCCCTGGGAAATCACCACCCCATGTCTCTATGAATTTGACCTTTTTAGATAATTCACATAAGTAGGGGCAAGCAGTATTTGTCTTTTTGCGACTGCTTATTTTATTTAGCATAACATCTTCATGGTTCATCCACACTGCAGTTTCTCTGTTTTGCCTGAGTATTCATTGCATGTGCAGACCACCTTTTCTTTATCCAGTCATCTACTGATAGACATTTAGGTTGTTTCCATATCTTGGCTATCAAATTCACATTTTCTCATGAACCACTAATACCTTGTCAGTTTCCTTTGTTTTTTTTATAATTCACATTGACAAAAAAATTAAATCAAAGCAAACCCTACAAATATGGCCACAGAATTGAGGCTACTAGGGAGCATGCCCAACAGACAATAGAGGGGAGGAGTGATGGGTGCTTTGGTGGCAGACATGGTGTGGTCACACACATCTGTGAGGGGTGAACCTACTCTCCTGAATCATAGACAGCATTGCAAATGAACATTACCCTAAAAAAAGATTATTATAAACAAATGCTATTACTACAATCTTTTAAACTTTATATAAGGTACCTAATTTAAAAGCTGTTTAGAATCATATCAAAATAAACATTTCCAGTGTGGGTGCTCTGGTGCTCTGTGTGGTGACATACGTAGGGGAGGTGTGAACCTATTCCCGAGTCATATATGGTGTTGTGAACCAATGTTAACTCAGTAAAAGGTAGTAAATATTTCTGTTAACACACACAAGAAAACATCAGGTTCAATCCACGAAAAGACTGTGTCTTAATTTTTTGATAGACTATCTTCATTATTTTTTTTTAAAAATATTAGCACCTCCATCTAGAAGACCCTTATGTAAGAGCCCCGATAGAACAGGAAAGTCAACAACTATTCAAAAAATATTTGTCAAAAGAAAGTAGTTTCAAGTGCAAAGCATTTTGCAGAACACAAGAAGATCCAGATTGAGGTCAACACTTGCTAACAAGTAGGTTCTTGGGCTCCACATCCCTCTCCCCTACCACCTGCTGAACTAGAATAGAATCTCTGTTGATGGGACTGAGAAATCTGGGTTTCCTCTTAGGTGAATTTCCTGTTCGAATCTGATGCCCATTTATTAATTGTTTATTTTTTTCATTGTATGAATTTTTTATATATCTTGAATATTAATTTCTTATCAGTTACATATCATGCAAATAATTTTCTCCCATTCAATAGGGTATCTTTCTAATCATTTTGTATTTTTTTTCACTTTATGAAAGCTTTTTAACTTATTTAGTTTGTTTTCAGTTCCCTTGCCATAAGGGTCAAGTCACCAAAAACAACTTTATCATTGATAGCATGGAATGTTTCACCAAAGTTTCATTCTATGTATTTTATTACTGCAGGGATTATACCTAAATGTTAAATCCAATTGGAATTTACTTTTGTGTATGGAGTTTCATTTTTTTATGTGTGGCTTTCCAATTTTCTTATTAAAGAGTCTGTCCTTTCCCAGGCCATAGCTGTTCTATCATAGATTAGATGCTGTATGTAGTTATGTATTTGGATTTATTTCCTGGCAATCAGTTCTATTCCTTTGATATTTGTATCTATTTTTGTGCCAACACCATATATTTTTATTACCTTGTAATAAAGTTTGAAGTCGGGTAATGTGAAACCTCCATTTCTCACTTTGGTTTCTCTAGGTTGTTTTTGCAATTCAAGGCCTTTTGTGATTCCATATAAAATTCAATAATTTTTATTCAATTTCTTTGAAAGTACAGTTGGCTTATATACTGTCTTGTATTTTTTTCCTCTTTCGAAATAGTTTAATAATCAAAAATATTGCATTCAGAATCAGAGAAATCCAAGTTCAAATCCTAGTTCTATCATTTTCTATTTGTGACTTTAAGCAAGCTATTTAATCCCTTTATATTAAAATATGAAAAGTATCATTAGAGATTTATTTAAATATTGCTTATTATTTATGGGTTTATCATTTTTATCCCCTCTATAATTCTAAGAGATCAATATTATGATTAGAAACCACCTTAATGATGAGGAAATTGAGGCACAGAGAAGTCAAGAAATTTTCCAGTACCTGACTCAATCCTCATAAAAATTCAACAAGACAAATTTAATCTGTAGCCTCATCTAAAAGATATAGAAACCAAGCACAGAAAGTTAAATAATTTTCTCATATTCACACAGCCAGCATGTGGCAGCCCAGGATGAAAAACTGAATGGGTTGCCCTGAGAGCCACAGAACAAAAGCAGTAGGTGTGCTGTATACTTAGCATTACTCCTGTAACTCAGCTGTAGTGAAATGTTAGAGGACAGTGCAAGCACTGTAGAAATGGGTACGTTCTCTGTAACTTTCTCAATAAGGAGGTGATATGTGCCTAGATGAAATACAAAATTTAAAACAGCACCATAGTGTGGTATTCAGAAATGACACCAATCTTGAGAGAAAATCAGGGTTAGATCATTGATAATCTGGTTATAGATAATCTGGGTTTTATTCAGGTCCTTCCTTATTTTATTCAGTTCCCTTCTTATTAATGATGACGTTGGATAAAGCAATTTCTCTCTAAGCCTCATTTCCTTTCACTGAAATGTGGATAATAATACATACAGAGATTGATGTTCTAAGCATTACTTATAAAAACATACTTAAGTGCAAATTACCATAACTGAGCAAAACAGGTGCTTAACAAAGGTTTCTCTCTTCTCTACCTTAATCTTCCTCTTTATGTACTATAAAGGAGGGGGGGAAAATCCCTATGCAAGTCTCAAAGTCTTCTAGAACAAGAAACAGTTTCACTAAGTGAGCCAATCACATACAGATGAACAGGTTGTACACTACATAAGAGCAACCAGTCAAGAACTAATGGAGACTAAAAAGGAGCCCACAGCCTATTGAAGAAAGAGTTCCATTATTCTTCACACAAAGGTAATTGCTACTCTAAAAATGGCATGTTGTACAGCTACACCACCAAGTATTGTACTAACTCAATTTCAGACTATCTTCCTAGAAGTATTTTGGAAGTCAGAAGAATTCACCATGGAAACTGGGTTTTCCTTTTGCTAATTTATAAACTTAGTTGAAGACATGCTACAAATACTAGGATAACTGGATTCTTAGTGTAGTTCCAGCAGTCCTAATCAAGTTGTTCTTTGTTGAATACAAGTAAATGAGAAGTACCATAAATCATGGATTTAGGTAATTAAGCTGTATATTTATATCAAGATTTCACTTGTTTCATCATCACTATATGAGCAACATCTGTCCGCAGAGGTAGATGCCAGACATTCATCTTTCAAAGAAAAAGGAGTTGTTTTGTGTGATCTGGAAGGGAAAGGAGTAAAAACAAAAAAAACAAAAAAAAACGAACTTATTTTCAGGACACATTAAGTGCTAGACACTCTGCTAAGAAGTATCAGAAAATTTCCCTTATATAATCCTCAAAACTGCAAGCATTTGTTTAAAATATTTGAATGCTTCATACTAGAATTTGAGGGTGGGGGATGGAGACACTGACTTCATTTCTTTACCTTTTGGCAGTATTTTAACCTTTTTTCAACAGCATGTGTTTACTATAATTATTCTTGTAATCTGGTGATTGAGGGTATCACCAATTTTACATGTGAGGAAAAACACAATAATACTAGGTAATTTTTTGAAAGGTCACACAACTGGAAAATGATGGAGCTGGTATTTGCCTTTGAAAATAACATTATCAAATGAACCTACTTTGGTAATCATTACATAACATATGTAAATCAAACCATTATGATGTTCACCTTAAACCTGTACAGCGACAGATGTTGTTATCTCTCAATAGAACTAGAAAGGAAAAACAGAAATATACTCTTTGACCAAGGAGATTGAGGAAAAACAAATTCAAGGAATTGATTAGTGGGAACTCTGTTTTCTCACTCGTGGAATATTAGGTTGTCCATTAAGAAAAACAAGACTGAGGAAGAAAAAAAAAAAAACCTTAAAGAAAGGAATTTTGAAATGCAACAACCATCATGGAGCAAAGGAATGGAAGCTTTCCTAGAGCCAAATAAATGGATTGCTCAGCAAAGATGAGGGCCTGCTAAGACTGGAACTCATAAATGTGTAATGTAGTCAATCAGCACAAAGATGGAATTCTTGCTACAGAATCAGCTGATTCAAAATTGGCTAGATAGATGTGATGTTAAGTAAGGTCTTTAAAGTCTTGAGGGGACTTGCGGTTTAAAAGCAGGTAAGATAATGAGTCTGCCTTCCTTCCCTTCTAAGAATGTACTTAAAATGAAAGGAATAAAACTAGAAAGAAATGGAAAGAGTAGAGTGCACTGAATGTCATGGAAACACCAATTGGATAGGGATAGGTTTATGTGAAATGGACAGAGGCCACCTGAAGAGCCTACCTGTCCCATACAACCTTCACAAGACTCTTAGATCAAAGTAAGCAAATGGAACAGGAAGAAAGTGAACATGAAGCTAAAAATGATAAGCTCGTTGGATCTCGCGGGAGAAAAAACTGTAAGTGGGCCCTTCCATTCTCATCTATCTACCCACCTCCAGCCCCAATGCAGATCCCAGAAAGCTCTTCTCAAGGTTGGGAGAAATTGGGAGAAATTCAAAATTGAAACTTCTTCTCTAGATGTTTACAAGTTAGAATAAAACCCCCTTAATTTTGTACTTGAGGAGTTACTGGGGTTGGGTGGACATAAAACTGGAGAGATCCTAAACTCAGTCTTGTCAACCTGTAAAGCTGATAATAAACAAAAGGAAGACATTACCCTTAAAATCAAATAAGGAAATGGAAGGCACAGGAACAAAATTTTACAAAATTCTAACAATATTCACAGAGATCTCAGAAGATACTACTCCTTAAAACAATATTATGAAACATCAGAATACAACTCCAAAAAAGTATCCTCAAAATAAAAAGTTAACATATCTGTCTCTGTTTCTCTAGATTTTACATATAAGTAGAAAATAAGCTGTGAGCGCTTCAGTGGTGAGAAAGCGATTTCTCACCTGAGGAGAGAAATCCTATTTGTGAAAAAAAGTAAACAAGGATGCTTTTTTAAAATCAAATAAGGGGCCTCCCTGGTGGTGCAGTGGGTTAAGCCACACACTGTGAAGCCAACTGCAGCCACTGCAACACAAGTTCAATCCCTGCCTCCGGCCAGGGAGGGAACCCACATGGCATAGCAGACCTCTCCTGCCTCACCAGCTGCTGCCCTCAGCAGTGTGTTTCAGTCAGTCTGCCTGTTCTGTTCCCAGCTCTGTCTCTGGTGAATTCTCTCACCTCCCTGGACTCTGGCCTGTACCCCAGCTCTTGTATGCATAAATAAATAAAACTTTAAAAACAATAAATAATTAATTGAAATAAAAATTAAATAAAAAATTTAAAATGTACAAAAAGAACGGAGAATAAGGTTGGGAAAAATCTCTCATAGCAAAAGACATGAAATATGCCAGAGCAAATTAAACACACGGGCCAAAATAAATAAGATCATATACTTATGACTAATTCCAACATTTGATTAAACAGAGTTCTGGCAAACACAGGGAAAATGAAATGAAGAGCATAAATAGAGTAGAAGAAAGTTTCCCCAAAGTGAAAAATGTGTGTTAGATTCAGATGATTCAGTGAGTGCTTCATACAATGAATAGACAAAACACTATAGGCCAAGGCAATTCATTCATCCATTCACTCATTCAACAAACATCATGCATTGTTTTAGATCATGAGGATGCAACTATTATGGAGACAGATGTATGGACTGTTCTCAAGAGTCCATATTTCAGAGATAAGAGACAAGAGCAAAGCAAACAATTCAGTAAGATCACTTCAAATATTGGTAAAACTATGGAGAGACCAAGAGGTGTACTGTGATAGGAGGCGAGAGTGGGCTCCCTTAGACTGGCAGAAAGGGAAAACGTCTGAGAAAGTGATATTGAAAGGCTCTAAACAAGTCAAAAAACATTCCTTATGAGATTCCAGAACACCCTGAATAAAAAAAAATACTAAAAATATCCACAAACTAGGCAATGCAGTATGTCCAATGAATAAATCCTAATAAAACCCATATGTTCTCAAGAAATAAATGTTAAGATTTTCAAAATTCTCAAAGAAGAACTTTCTGCCTTCTTTTGGCAGCAAGACTAGAAAGTCAACACTTAGCTCCATTACTGGTGAGGATACAATTTGGTACAACACCTGAGGCAAATCAGTAATATTTATTGCAGTCCTACTTCTGGGAATATATCCCACAAATACAAGACACACAAGAGAAGTGATACATGTGGTTATTCATAGTAGCATTGTTTTTAATAAAGATTGGAAACACCTGAACTGCCCATCAAAAAGGGACTGTAATTCTGCAAAACAGAATTACATGGGTTGGGCCTCCCTAGTAGTGCAAGGGATTGAGCGCCACACTGTGGGACCTCTGCAGCCACTGCAATGTGATTTCCCTGGCCACGGAGGGGACCCACATGGCTGGGTAGACCTCTCCTGCATCTTGGGCTAATTCCCTCAGCAATGTGTTTCCGTTGATCTGCCTGTTCTGTTTCATGCTCTGTCTCTGGTGACTCCTCTCACAATGCCCCACCGCCCCACCCCCCCCCCCCATGTCTCTGGCCTATAACAGCTCTTGTGTGTATAAATAAATAAAATCTANCAATGCCCCCCCGCCCCCCCCCCCCCCCCCATGTCTCTGGCCTATAACAGCTCTTGTGTGTATAAATAAATAAAATCTAAAAAAAAAAATTAAAAAGAATTACATGGGTTGTTATACAACAGCTAAAAGGGTACAGACTGAAAATTGTTTGGGGGTAATCTTGGACTAAGTCCTGGGTAACCAATCTTACTATCAAATTTTCAGAGATCTTACCAGCTACTTTAGCACAACCACTAGTTTTTAATTACTAAAAATTAAATTCTATAAATGAAAATTCTATAAATTTATAATTCAATATAAGATATTGAAACAAAGATTAAATACTCCAACTCATCACACCCTAATTATTTTAAGACACTTTACTATTAACTATGCCCTTGAATAGGTTATTTAAGTCTATTATATCCGCATGATGGAAACATTTAGCAATGTGTGACTGAGTGTCTCTCCCACCTCAGAATTCACTGTCTAACTTGTTGGTGGCTTGAAATCCAACGTGGTGGGGATATTTACATTTCAGAAACTGGCAGGTGCCACAAATTCATACATTTTTTTGAGAACCTTTTATTACATATTTATCAACATCACTCTAAATATATGTACTCAGGTTTGCCACCTGTAAAATCAACGATACAGTACCTACCTGATAAGGTTGTTGTGAGGGTTAATGAGTTAATATATGTAAATCTTTTAGAGGAATGTTTGGCAAACAGTGGTGTCATATAAGGGTTAGCTGCTTTTCATATTATTATAACTGGTACAGAAAGATCTACAAACTTAAAGTTATATATTTTTAAAGACTCTAGAAATTATGTATAGTATGTTCTCTTTGGATATATAAAATAGAGAAAATTGAAAAATACATATTTATAGATTCTTGTACAGAAAGATTTTAGAAGAATTAGAGAAAAAATTAAAGTGGTTACCTGATTTATCTTTTGCTAGAGAAATGGGGCACAAAAAATGGTAGGAACAAGACTTTCATAGTTCATTATATTTTCATTGAATTCTATGTCTTTAAACTATGTGATTGCAATACCTATTCAAAACATTACATTAAAGGACACCTTTCATTAATTTAACAAGCATTTCCTCCTCATTTGCTATAATCAAAATGCATGTGAGACACTTTGAGAATCAAAAGGGACATAGACAATGGAGACACCATGACCTCTGCCCTCTAATAGTATGAGCAGTTTGGAGAGAAAAGTCTAGCATGACCAAGACCTACCTGATGGGAGAGGCACAAGTCTGCCCCTAGACAGAAATGGTACAGGGCTCTGCACTTAAATCATGAAATTGCCCCTCTGAGATACTTACCCTGTTGTATAAGGGATATTTATGCCCCCTAGATTAATACTTTCACATCCAACAATAAATAAGGTTGAGAAACACAGTAAGGACACACCACTGCAGATCATTGCTAGTTTTGCAGATTCTCTTGCACCAAGTTTCAATTTTTTTATTATGTAGCCTCCCAAGACAATACCAACACCGGCACTGGGGACAATAATAACACCTGGAGAGAAGAAAGGAAAAACAAGATTAATTGGGAGTAATATGTATTACTTTTGGGGTTTTTTTACTCTGTTTCTCCTAAGGTAAATAATCGTAAAATACTGTGATCAATAAATCTTCCGTGTGTGTGATTTTATTTTGAACAATTCAACCAACAAACGACTTATGCAGAATGTAAAATAAACTCACACATGCAAGAGAATAAAGACAAGTAATCCTTTAGGAAAATGAGCAAAATTTAACAAGACCCTTCACTAAGAGGAAATTCACCTGCCCAGTAAAGATATGAAGGAAATAGACATTTAAACCACAATGAACTACTACTCCATACCAATGATGGCCACAAAAACATGGCAATACCACATAATGGCAAAGATATAGAACAACAGACACTCTCTACACTGTTGGTGGAGTCAAACTGGGACATATCGTAAAAAAGTATTGGGCATTATCTGGTAGGGTTGGACCCCATCACAGGCAATTCCAATTTCTGGACTCATACTGTGAAGAAACATACATACACAATTACTGAAAGAAGGTACAAGATAGCTGAAGCATCATTGTAGCCAAAACTTGGAACTAAATCTAATGGCTATTAATAAGTAACATTATATGTAGTATATTAACATAATGGAATGCTACTCTACGGCAATAAAATTTAAGAAACATAATTACACGCACCTATGAGAATGAATCATGCAAACAAAATGTTGATGTAAGAAGCAAGCCAAAACAGAAAGCACCATGTGTTTTCACTTGTATAAAGTTCAAGAACAGGTAAAATTAAGCAATAGTGTTTAAAAATGCATCCAGAAAGGATACAGGGGATACCTGGAGTACTGAAAATTCTCCACTTCATGACCTAAATAATAATTACACAAGTGTTCACTTTATGATTATTCATTATCTCTAAATTTTGTTTAATGCACTTCTGGGTGCATTATATGTCAAAGTTAAAAAACTAGTCATAGAGTTTATCCCAAGAAGCTCACCACCTCAAAGAGAAACAACAAACAAAGCAGAGTACAATAAAATACTTAAATAAAGGACATAGGAATGCAAGGGAAGAGGTGCCTGAATCTTCCCTGGGAGAAATCAGGGAGGGCTTCACATAAGTGGCATTATTTAATATGCCATTCAACAGATGAGGCCGTCTTCGGGATTTGACAGATGACACAGAAAATTCCCAATGAACCAGCATAGAATGACTGTCAGATACAAAGAAAATATGTACAAAGAGAAAAAAGATAACAAAATTGAGGCTTCAAAGCTGTCCAGACTATTGAAAGTATGGAATGCAAGCTGCCAGGAGGTGGTAGGACATGGAGATGAGAGGTCAGGAAGAATGAGACCAAGAGAGATCATGGGAAGGACTTCAGGTTGTAGATCTGAAAAATGAGAGACCACTAAAAATTTCTGAGCAAGGGTCTGACAGGATGGGAGTTTCATGTTACAAAGATGGCATCTGGCAATGAGAAGGAAGATACCTTATATGGAGTCAAAACTAAAGAAGGAGAAATGGTCAGGCAGAGAATAGCAAAGCTCTGTGGGAGGCATAGAAGGCTCAACACGGAGAGCACAGCAACTTGCTAAGTATAATAAGGTGAAGGAATTTACTATATGACATCCAGGTGGGGGCAGGGATCCGAGGAGGAAAGGAATGTGGGAGAGCAGCTCATGAATTCCATGTTGAACATAAAGGGCCCAGTGGGACAAACAGGGAAAAACACCTCACCAAGTTGAACCTGTGGACAATGAGCACAAGGAGAATTGGGAGGGGATATTTATAACTTGTAACAAAATTTCATGGCAAACATGAGATATTTGGACAGATGGAACAAAATGAGATGATAAATCAAAAACCAGAGTCCTGAAGAACACCAGTGGTCATAGTTACCATAAAAAGATGAGCTCTCACATATCAAAAAAAGTAGCAACAGCAAATGTTGGCGAGGATGTGGAGAAAAAGGAACTCTCTTACACTGCTGGTGGGAATGCAAGATGGTCCAACCATTATGGAAAGCAGTATGATGGTTCCTCAGTCTACTAAGAATGGAACTTCCATATGATCTAGCAATCCCACTCCTAGGAATATACCCCAAAGACACAAATACACTGATTCAAAAGAATACCTGCACCCCTATGTTTATAGCAGCACTCTGTAYAATAGGGAAGACCTGGAAACAACCTAAATGCCCAAAAACAGATGTGTGGATCAGGAAGCTGTGGTACATATACACGATGGAATACTACTCAGCAATCAGAAATGAAAAACTAGACGCATTCATAGGAACATGGATGGAGCTGGAAGGGATTCTGCTCAGCAAAATAAGTCAGAAGGCAAAAAGAAAAATATCAGATGGTTCCTCCCCTAGGAGGAATATAAGAGAACCAAATAAAGATCAAGGAAAGGAATAAGAACAATAATAATAATAACAACAACAAGAAAGAAACAAGAACCAAAAATGAAAAGACAAAGACAAACTGGGGACACTTGGTGGGGAGGGTGGAGGGAGAGGGTTGAGGGCAGATGGGAGCATGGGGGATTGAGGTGATGGTGCACTGGTGATATGGTGGTGGGGAATGCATGGGGATTACAATTGATGTCAAATATATGTAAATTAAAAATAAATAAATAAATAAATAAATAAATAATAAAATTAAAAAAAAAAAAAGAGCTCTCAGAGGAAACCGGGAAAAGCAAATGTTTTTAAAGGGGAGGAAAACTTACAACTTGGTTTCAGAAGACTATACTTCAAATCTGCACTGCCCCCTCCATGTGATCAGCTACCAGCTCCCTCAACTCTCTAGATTTCTTGAGTTTTATCATTCAGATGCCTGCCTTTCACACTAGAGTGAAGATTACAGATACTACATGTAAGCTTGCACAGTGTACCATATACTGGACTTAATGTAAGTTGTAGTGGTTATCAGTACAATCAGGGTATAGAAACTAAGGAAAGTTTCAAACAGTCAAATGCCTCTGAGAAGTACAAAAGATAAACTGGAATGAGATAGCTATGTTACTGGAGGTGTTGGTACAGGCAATTTAAAAGTGCTGTCAAGACAGAAACCAGGCTGCAGTGGGTTGAGTAGCAATCATGAGGTTTTAGAGATGGAATTCAGACTTAAAAGGATGGAGGAGTATGGATCAAGAGTGGGGACAAGGCAGAGTAGAAGCTGGGGAGTTTTGTGAAGGTTTGTTTGCTAAGACATGGAGGGTATGCAGTGAAAGGGAAAGTTTACCTAAAGACAATGTAAGATTCTTGAGAAATCAAAAATATAGAATTAAAAGCACAGAAGATAAGATTTAAGTCCTGGAGAGGAAGAGATGACCTCTTCATCTGGACTGGGAATAGGATAAGGGATGGAGGTGAAGAGGGGAGATAAGTCAATCAGTAGCTTATAGTTGCATAAATGGTAGCTTTATGCTTTATATATATATATATTTCCATTATTTTGAAAACTAGTATGTATTATAACAGTTGAAAAGCCTAGAAAAGTATGAAGGAACAGACATTCACTGCCTACATGCTGGCATATTTCCTTCTGGTCTTATTTTTATATATTTTCCCTCTGAGAATTGATAATGCACTATACATTCTTCCATAGGTTTAGTTTGATCTTTTCTGTATAACTGAAAATAAAACTGACTCTTAGAGGGAAAGGATATTAAACATGTTAAATATGGCCAAGTGTTGGAATAACCTTTGTAGGAAAATGAAGAGAGCACTAATAAGAATATGTAATGGCTTTGCAAACAGAGGATTGTAGGTGCAGATGATAATAGATTCCAGGAGTCTGCAGCTGCATCACTGCACACAGTTGGACGGCTTGTTCCAGCCTGTTCACCAACCCGTGTAAAGAAGCAGAGAGAAGGCTACATAAATTTAAAGTCTGAGCTTTGTCTGGCAACCACTGCTTGTCTTGTAATCCCCACCACATTCCTGACTTTATAAAAATCATTAATGGTCTTTTTACAGATGAGAAAATTGATAGTCCTAAGAAGGGACTTGCCTGACAATTCGTTCCCATAGGGAAGGATAGCCTGAATAAACATTGAGGTCTCTGATTCCAGAGCTCTGTCTACATTACCATGCCTCCTTGAGGCAGTCAGTCCCTCAAATCTTGTAGGTAAGCTGACCAGAGCTCTGGGCCTTGAACAAGCTGGATAATAAAATATCCTCCTCATTATGAAAAAACACACACTTAAATGATAAAATAGGCAATGCATTACTTTCAGAGTGAAGAATGAACCGTTAATAAAATTCCTATTTCAATTGAACAGTTAAGCAATCTAAGGAATGGCAGGTATTATTCTAGAGACCTGTGATATAACAGCAAAACAAATCTCCACATTCATAGCTGAGTCATAATTTAAAGCAGTATAATTTATTTCACTACATGCACCTTAATTGGTATTCAGCTCTTAAAAACAGGAAATTTGTCATCAGTAAATATGAGGGTCTCGCTGAGTAAGAAACCCACTATCACCACAGAAAGCATCTGACTATTCGGGCTAAACTGTATATCACTCAGATCTTCAGCTTGCTTGAGACTGAAATGTTTCCTCATCAGAATTTTAGACCTATGGGATGAGTAATGAAGACCTGGTATCAGGAAGCAGGGAGGAGGGCACAGTGGAGCCTTTTCACTCAAAATCCCTGGCTCTGCAGAAAGCAGCATTAATAGTTTGGGGTTAATTTGGGAGGACATGGAGGGATTCAGAATCCCTCTCCATTCCCTCCATGTAAGCCTCTCGACTTCCTCATACAGTAGGCAGGGAATTATATAAAATGGGCTCAACATATAGGAGCTGCCCAGTCTGATTCATGCCCCAGGCTGGTGCTGTCCTTTCCTTCCTCTGTCCTCTTCTCCAACCCTCAGTATCTAATTGACTTCCTCTCAGCCCAAAGGTTATGGTCCTGTTCCCCAAGCTGCTACTCCTCCAGCTTTCTAGTGGCCAAGATTTGAGACCAAGGGACAGGCCAGTATAGAAAGTTATCGGTTAATGCCCAACAACACGTGGTAGGGAGAGAGGATGACAGAAGAGGAAAGATGGGAGTAAGTGGACCAAGCCAGGGACCCACCTATAGAATAGGTGGTAGAGGAAAGAGGTAAATGCCACTGCAGGAGGCTAAGGGGAAACTTCAGGTAAATGTATGGGATGTGTAGACAGATTTCTTGAGTGTGAATCAGTTCTGCCAACTACAAGCTGTATATTCTGAACATTCCCAGGTCTGAGATTTTCTCAACTGTGAAATGTAGAATGGTTATCTCTTCTTTAGAGGGTGGTTAGGATTAAATGAGTTCATAAACAAAGTGCTTAAAATAGTGTTTGACCAATATCAAACCTACTCACATCAGTGAATCCCATCATCACAAATATGAACTTCATTATCTGCCTAATGTTAGTGAGTTTAACATTTACACAAATAAATTTATTGGACTAATAATTAGGCAAATTTCTATATGCTTTTTAATCATTAGAATTTAATTTACGTTACAACGAATGGTCTAACATAAAACATATATTTTTTGGTATGTAAGCCTTTGCTTGATATTTAATTACTACATGTTTTTCTTGAACACATAAATCTTTGTTAGTTATTAAGCTATTCTGTGCGTGTGTGTGTATCTGTGTGTGTATATATATATATATCTGAATCCAATGACATTCCTGCTACATTAAATATTGACAAAACAAAGGTCCTACTTTATTCCTAAAAGATCAGAGACCATCTTCTTGCCTTTGGTTTTTACTCTGGGTCACAATATTGCTTGCCCTTATAATGTGGCAGCATGAAGTCAAAATGTCTTTAACACTTTAATAACATTCAGAGAGTCACCAAATATTAAATCTACTGGTAAAGTATTTCCTCTTTAATCTTTGTCAAGATAGACATTATCCACATCACAAAACATACCAAAGTGTGACACCTGATTTGGAACACAAGAAGAAACATTGAATTTTGAAGACAAAATCAGGCAACCTACTCGTTATCAAGAATGTTTTCAATTCAGGGAACTTCAACTGTGCTGCTGTTGCTATTGTTAAGAACAACACACACACACACACACACACACTGATATTGGTTCTGTGCCACATTCTGGAATAATTACATATATCTCATTTTTCAAAACTGTGTAGATTTTAAGTTTCTGTGAAATCAGAATAGTCCCACAATCAGAATGGAAGCTGGTCCAACCATTATGGAAAGCAGTATGGCAGTTCCTCAATCTACTAAGAATGGAACTTCCATATGATCTAGCAATCCCACTCCTAGGAATATACCCCAAAGACACAAATACACTGATTCAAAAGAATACCTGCACCCCTATGTTTATAGCAGCACTCTGTAYAATAGGGAAGACCTGGAAACAACCTAAATGCCCAAAAACAGATGTGTGGATCAGGAAGCTGTGGTACATATACACGATGGAATACTACTCAGCAATCAGAAATGAAAAACTAGATGCGTTCATAGGAACATGGATGGAGCTGGAAGGGATTCTGCTCAGCAAAATAAGTCAGAAGGCAAAAGAAAAATATCAAATGGTTCCTTCCCTAGGAGGAATATAAGAGAACCAAATAAGGATCAATGAAAGGAATAAGAACAACAACAACAATAATAATAACAATAAAAACACAACAAAAACCAAAAATGAAAAGACAAGGACAAAGTGGGGACATTTGGTGGGGAGGGTGGAGGGAGAGGGTTGAGGGCAGATGGGAGCACGGGGGACTGAGGTGATGGTGCACTGGTGATATGGTGATGGGGGAAATACATGGGGATTACAATTGATGTCAAATATATATAAATAAAGGAAAAATTTTTTTAAAAAAGAATATGTCCCATAATCAGAAGTATCTTAGTTTTGTGTCATAGTCTAATTAGGATCATTTTTCTTTCACAGCAACTCAAAACCATGGTGCATCTTACACCTAATGGGAAGATTAGAAGGAATGTGGCATTCTTTCTGCCTCACAAATGAGGAAACTCCAAATGAGGATGGACCAGAGAAACATACTCAAGTTTATTTAACTTTTCTAATCTTTTAACCTTTGATACAAATGTTTCCTATCACCAAGAATAAATTATTTTACACTTTTAAGTCTCATCTTTCCCTTGCAAATATTTTCTTGTAGCAAAATAAATAAATACTAACAACTATCAGTGGGGACTATAAGAAGAAGATATTATCAAAATCCAAACCTTGAGGTTAGAAAATTTGAAATGGTATGTGAACAGACACAGTAACTCTACCTTTTCACAAACTATGCCTAAATCACAAAAATATAATATATTCCTTTCTCTTTTATACATCTTGCTATCATCCTTGTGAAAAATCTCCCTAGAAAGCCATTCACAATGAACTAAGTATATCATTAGAATTGAATTACCTTACCAATTTTTTAATAATATAGTGCTGTTTAAGACAGCAAATAGACTCTTTCTTTAAACCCATATTGTTTATTCCACATCTTAACTTCAAGTCAACAATAAAGGGAGGAGAGCAAAGCATAGAATGTGACTTTGGAGAGATAGCCCATGTGTCTTGAACTGAACATCATTTGCCTAATCAGTTACCAGTATCTAAAGAGAAACATACAAGCTGAGTGAAAGAACTTGTAGGAAGTTCTTTAAGGAATGTCCTTAAGGTAGATAAGCTGCCAGGGTAGCTAGCCTCACTCACAGGGCTGCTGCCAACAGCCTGTCTCAAGTGTTACCCCTCTACAGCTTCAGCTAAAGGACACAGTGTCAGAAGCAGACCTTACCCACCACAGCTTCCTCTGGCCAGTACCCAGCAACAGCCACGCTGTGACTCAGATGGGACAATTTGCAGCTAACCAATAGAGAATGTGCTGAAATTTCTAGTACAGCCTCTCTGAAAGTTTTAATAAAAAATTTCAAAGGAATTACACATTTTTAAAATCCTCAACCTCTAGGAATTCATCATGGACATATCAATATAAAGTTCATATTTAACTCATATGATAGCAAATGGTTATTCATGGAGAATATACTTCCTTCAAATCTGCCAACACAGAGAAACACTGTGCAGTAGGAGAGAAATATGAGAACCCCAATCTCAGAGATTGGGTGCACTGAAGAAAAAGTAATAAAAAAAAGTACATTCAGCAGAGAAAAACAACCACACTTTTCATTTCAGGTTTTAGTTCTGGCTAAAGTAATACATAAAGGCAAATGCCAAATTGTGTCATAAAAGGGATTTAAAAATCAAATCAAATTAATATTTCATCTTTTATGGCTTAGAAACCTAAAAGAGTTTTCTGCATTCACGCAATAAAACCACAGAGGGCAAAAAACTACTTGAAATGATGAAATACAAAAGTCAGTGTTTACTTCCTTTTTTACTGCTCTGGGAAGCTTAAGGTAAAACAGCAAAAGCTCTAAATAAATTATTGCAAAAGAGGGAAAAAAAGGCCTTTGATAGAATAAATTTCACAAGAAAATAATGGATCTTATTAGCTGTTTCAGTTATAAAATTAAACCTCTAAAGAAGACCTTGGTTTTCAGTTACTGTACTTAGTTTCCGTTCAGAGACTACACCTATAGACGTGGACCAGTGCCAAATGCAAAATCCTCTTGGAGGCCCTTTGGGCACGATCCATTTCATCAGCAGTTTCCAACTTCTCCCCTTTCTATTGCTGTCCAAATCCAACAGCCCTCTGAGCTTTCCCAGCCCAGAGTTGATGGTCATTATACCCACTAATAGCCATGCCGCAAAAACCTGACAAAGCTTTCCTTCCCCTGGGAGGAGTAAGCAGATTTTTAAAACTATCTGAAAAAAATCTTTGAGACAATCTGCCACACATCTAAACTATCTGCTAGAATGACCTTGTCCCTCGAGGGCCAAGTGGGAATTTTTCTCTTTAAGGCATATGAATGTTGCCAAGTTGATAGGAGGACCAAAGGAATCATTTAATAAACACAGTCAACTCACTAAACTGAAGATGTCGTATATCTCTTTCTTTTTTCTTCACTGACAGATTCAGTGGACTATCATTCACATACCACACAAATGTCCCTCAAGTTCAATGTTGTTCAATGTTGTTGTTTTTTACTATATTCACAGAGATATGCAGCTATCCAGAAATCATTTTTAGAACATTTTCATCAACCCAAAAAGAAAACTCTACCCACTAGCTATCACACCCAATTCCTCCCAAATCCCTAGTTTGCCTAGTCCTATGCAGACATTAAATTCCTTTCAGTCTATATACATTTGCCTATTCTGGGCATTTCATATATAAACTAATTCGTATAATGTGTGTCTGATGTTTTAAGTTTCATTCATTGTAGTGTCAATTCTTCAAATTCCTATTTCTAGCAAAATAATAATCCATTGCAATTATATACCATATTTGATTTACCCTCTCATTAGTTCTTAGATATTTTATTTTCCTCTATTAAGAATAATGCTACTAAGAAAATGTTGTACAAGTTTTTATGTGGAGATCTGTTTTCATTTATCTTTGCTATATGCCTAGAAATGGAATTTCTAAATCACATGGTGACTGTATATACAAGTAAGTGTCAAACTGTTTTCCAAAGAGGCTGAGTCATTTAATATTCCTACCAACCATGTGTAAGGGTTCCAATTTCTCCACATCTTCACCAGCACTCATAATTATCACAGACAATTTTTGATTATAGTCATGTGAGTGGATATGAAGTAGTATCTCATTGTGGATTCAATCTGTATTTCCCTAACAACTAATGAGGTCAAGCATCTTTTCATCTGTACATCTGCTTTAGAGAAATCTCTACTTAACTCTTTTGCCCACATTTATGGTATTTTTTTTATTGAAGTAATACTAGTTTACAACATTATATATTACTCAGATTTGTATGTTCATACCTCCTCAGATGCATATTATCACCACATATACCACCCAGGTACTCAGAGTCCTCCACCATAGCTCATTAGGCTCCCTCTCCCCTTTATTTCCCATCTCTAATAACCTTGATTTTACAGTCAGATTTCTAGGGTATGTTTTGATTTGGCTATGTCTATTCCTTTGTTTTGCTTCTCTTTTCCACCACTGAGTGAAATCATCTTATTTGTCTTTCTCCTTCTGACTTATTTCACTTAGCATTCTCAATCCCCTCCAGTTCCATCCATGTTATTTCTCAAATGTCAAGATTTCTTGCTTTTTATAGCTGAGTAGTATTCCACTGTGTATTTATACAACATTTCTTATCCACTCATTGTTGTACACCTAGGTTGTTTCCATAACTTGGCTACTGTAAATAGTGCTTCAATGAACAAAAGGAGTACATATATCCCTTTGAGTTATTAATTTTGTACTCTTGGAGTGGATATCTAGGAGTGGTGGAATTTCTAAATAATATTATAGATCTATTTTTATTATTTTGGGAATCTTCCATATTGTTTTCCAAATGTAGACCAGTCTACATTTCTACCAACAGTTGATGTTTCTGGTCTTTTTGACATGGGCCATTCTCACATGTGTGAGATGATACCTCATTGTAGTCTTGACTTGCATTTCCCTGATGATAAATGGCTTTCTGTATGTCTTCTTTGGAGAAGTATCAACTTAGCTCTTCTACCTATTTTTGACTATTTGTTTTCTTTTTGTTGATTTGAGTTTGTTTCTGGATTTTGGATATTAACACCTTGTGGGATATAAGATGTGCAAATATTTTCTCCCATTCAGTAAGATGTCTTGTTTTGTTTTGTTTTATTGATAGTTTCTTTCACTGTGCAGAGTCTTTTTAGTTTGATGTTGTTCCATTTGTTTATCTTAGCGTATGCTTCCCTGGCTGGTAGAGAGGCCCCAAAAACAATCCTGAAACCAATGTCTTGGAGTAGTTTTCCTCTGTTTTCTTCAATGTATTTTATGGTTCAAAGTCATACATCCAAGTCTTTAATCCATTTTGATTTAACTTTTGTATATGGTGTGATATAGTGGTTAGTTTCATTCTTTTACAGTTGGCTATTCAATTTTCCAAATACAATTTGTTGATGAGAATTTCCTTTCTCCATTTTATACTCTCAGCTCCTTTGTCTCAAATTAACTGTCCATATATGTGCAGGTTTATTTCTGCCTTTTGTCCACTTTTAATTGACTTATTTACATTTTTATTATAAGGTATAAGAATTTTTTATATAGTCTAGATAAAATTTGTTCTCAGATACATGTTTTGCTAATATTTTCTGCCTCCTATGGATTGTTTCTTTACTTGATAATATCCTTGATGTACAAAAATTTTCAATTTTAATGAAGTCCAGTTTATTTTTTTCTTTAATCACATAGTCTAATCCAATGTCACAAAGATTTATGCCCATGTTTATTTCTAAAAATATTAAAATTTTATCTCTTACATTAAGATTTTTTTATATGCTTTGAGTTAAATAGTGTGAGGAAATGGCCCAACTTCAAACTTTTGCATATGCTCATCTAGTTGCCCAGCACCATTTGTTGAAGAAAGTCTTTCCTCATTGAATGGTCTCAGCATCATTGTAGACAATCAGTTGATCTATGAATATAGGGATTTATTTCTGAACTCTCGATTCTATTTTACTGATTTTTATGTCTACCTCATGTCTGTATCATACTGTCTTGATTACTATTGCTTTTCACTAAGTTTTGAAATCAGGGAGTCTGAGCCTTCCAACTTTATTCTTTGTCAAGACTGTCTGGCTATTATGGGCCCCTTACATTTCCAAATAAATTCTAAGATAAGTTTTTTTATTCTGGGGGGAAATATGTCATGTGGAGTCTTTCATTTTTAAACAAAGTCTTGTGGTTTTCAGAATATAATTTTTACTTGTTAAATTTATTATTATTTCATTCTTTTATGCTAAATCAAATGTAATTGTTTGCATAATTTTATTTTAAAATTGTTCATTGCTAGTGTATACAAATATAATGTATTTTGGTGAATTAATCTTGCATCCTTCAATCTTACTGAACTCATTTGCTAGTTTTAATAATCTTTTAGTGGATCCCTGAGGATCTTCTCTATATCATATTACATAATCCATAAATAAATATAGCTTCACATCTCTATTTTGAAATGGAAGGCCTTTTATTTCATAACTTTGCCTGATTACCCTGGCTAGAATTTCCAAAGCAATGATGAATAAAAGTGACAAAAACAGGAATCCTTGTCTATTCACTGTATCTTTCCACATTCTTATTTTCACCAAAATGAAGGATGTATAGGGCACATGACAAATAAGGTAGTTTTTTTACTCAAAGTTGGCAAGGAGTAGCTGACAGACAATTGGGCTGGAACTGAAAGCAACTATTATCGCATGTGTAAATGAACAAAACAAAACAAAAGGCAATTTAATGGGCACAACTCAAGTTTCAACCTGCTAGAACAAGAAAGAACTTTGTGGTTTAGTATTTACCAATGTGTTCAAAACTATTCCTATATCATATGAAATTGTTTGGATTTACTTATTTGCTTGTTATATTGAATATAACTAGAATTTGGCAGGGAGATATGGCAGAGATTGTTATTTATCCCCTATTGACTCCGACCCATTCTCCTAGAGATGGGATCAGCAAGCTCTTTCTACAAAGAGCCAAATGGTAATTTTTTTTATCTTGTAGTTCTGACAGTGCCTGTTAGAACTATTCACCTCTGCTATTGTAGTGCTAAAGTAGTATTGGACTTGTATAAACAAGCAGGCATGACTGTTTTCTAACAAAATTTTATTTACAAAAACAGGAAGCATACTAAATTTTACCCAATTCTATTCTAACTCCTAGAGCAACAAGTTTATAACAGTTACAGTTATAACCACTTGGTACAAAAACTACATTTCCCAGACTCCCTTGCAACCAACTGTGGCTATGTGATAAGTTCTGACCAATGTGATGTACCCGCAGAACTTCCATTCATGTTTTTCTTCCCAATTTCTACCACTCTGTTGCTTGAAATGCAGAGATAATAAACAAACCTCTCCTTTCAATCATTAGGAAAAGAGTCCATAAGGAAACAGAAATTGAAAATAGTTTGGGTGAGGGCAGTCACTACATCAGTCCTGTCCTATGTCCACATTTTTCTTGTGAGGAAATAAAAATAATACCATTTTGCTTGAGCCTCTGTTACTTTAAGTCTCTGATATTCTCATAAAAATATGTAATCTTAAATTAATCCAGGGGCTCAGAGATATCTCTACAAATCACTCACTTTACAAATGACAAAAACAAAAAGGTTCTGAAAATGAGTGACTTAATTTACAAACAAATGGTTTGTTAATGCCAAAGCAAGGCACACATAAAATATTCTGAACCTTAAAAAAAAAAAATATTCTGAACTTAAATCCAATGCTTTTAGTAGATTTATTGAGGCTGACACTATCCTAAACACATGTTTAAATTAAAAATTTCATTTTTTTGTGTGTGATTATTTTCAACTATTTAAGTCACTTATTTTCCCTTTAAGAGTGGGTGCCCAGCTTTATTCTAAAATAAAAGGGAAATTACTTTTTTAATATATATGGAAACTTGCCTTATGACTAATTTATTCAAGTTCTATTTATTTCAGAAAGGGAAGTACTTTGGATTAATTTTTCACTTAGAAAAACAGATAACTCCTCAAAGTTATATTTGAAAGTAATTCCTTTCAAAGAATCTTACATATTATTATCTCGAATCATGGGATACACACCAAGAATAAATGCTGTGACAAAAGGTTAAATGTGTTACATTAAGCTGACTTCAACTTTATCCAAAATTAGGAGCACTAACCCAAAATAATACAATGGAAATAAAACCTTTATAGTTTTTACAAAGAACATATATATAAATTATTTAATCAATTTGATACAACAGCTCTCAGAACAGGTATTTTCTGCTTATGCAGATAAATTAATGGACTTTGGGGAAATGAAAAGACAGTATAATAAACATGGTAAATTTATACAGCACTTTAAATTTTAAAGAACTTACACCACAAAATAGGCTACAACTTATCATCATTTTATGGATAAGGAAACTATGAAACAGGAATGATATAACTAGCCCAATATCGCCAAGCTAATAGAGCCGCTAGACCACAAATAAGTATGATTTCCAAGACATAATTCTTGTAGGTCTGAGACAAGAGATCTGCTACCTGAATTCCTAATCCATTGTTACTTCTAAAGTCGAAAACTAGTCTCCAAACTGCAATTTATTTTTTTAAGTTAGTAACACTGTCTTAAAAAAAACAAACTTTTCACAAAAATGCTGAGATTTGTGCACACATATATGGTATACAGACATGTTTTCTGTTCATCACTGGCTGCTCTTAAAGTTCCTCCACACATAGAAATTCGTAATATGAAACCATCCCACACTATCTCTTCTATTTTATTTCTTCATTTAAAATCCCTTGCTTATTTTTATATACATCACAATCCCCATCCAAGCAGTTTGCCGTGTGGCGAAGAATCAATGAATTAAGGGAATAAGCATATTCCTAATGTGTGACCCTAAGATTGAGTGGGAGCACATACCATAAATCAACACCCTCCACAGGAAGAAATTTTATATTAATATACCATTTACACTGGTATTTGGTTCAGCAGTTCCTGGGAATCTGATCTAAAGTTAAAGAAGATTTATCCGTTTTTAGTTGTCAGCACTGAAATTGTCCTGATATTTTTATATAGTATGTGAGGCAAATTATAAAGTTGTTTCCTTAAATATCTTAAACACTTGCTCCACAACTATAATTAGTGTGCAGAAAACTTTGCTCAGCAAACTTAATGCCAATAACTCTTCAAATAAATAAGTTTTGTAGCACAAATTGAGAATTTGCTGCTAGATGTACCTAGCCATAGCTCTATCTCCTTTTATTTATCTATACTTTATAACTACAACTGACAACCCATTGATTACATGAACATGTAAGAGCGAGGCTAAAAAGAAAAACTTGTAATGACATGAATACAGACATTCTATTGAAAAATCTTACCAAAGGATATGGACATTTACATAACCATCCAGTACTACTTCAGTACTGAACGATTCTACCAAGCTCAACTGCATTTCTGATTGCAATTATATGATATAAATTTCAAATAAGTTCAAGGGAAAAAAACCATAAAATGATACTGAACTACTCTATATAAAATAAGCACACACAAAATGGTCCTTGCATAGGTTAGAGAAGTCTGTACCTAAGTGTTTCTAAATAGCCACTTTAATAAAAAAAAAAAAAAACCAACACAATTATGTTCATATTTATTGCATAGAAACATAGGAAACATTTCTGCATAATGACTTGAAAAAATTAACTATTAGATTGTAATCCGTCTAATAGTAGCGAATCCAAATAACCCCACGTTCCACCCTCTGGTCAATGGAAAGATGCCACAGTGGGAAGCAGAGCCTGGCGGCAAAGCAAAGTTTCTATGTCCATCCTGAGACAGCTCAGGTTACAAATTACTTCAACTTCTAATTTTAATGTCTGAGCATGTTTCACTATTTATCTGAAAAGAGTGAAGTATTTCCTGTCTTTGTGGCAATAACTATACCCTGGCCATAGTTAAAGGACAAACTGTTCATTAACTCTGTATGGGATTTTTGTGAGTTATCAGAAAGCATCTCTGAGAAAAGGGAAGCAGTGGCAGGAGCTGGGAGCCAGACAGTTTGTGTCTAGCTCCAGTATGCCACTACCTTCATTAATGTCTATACCTTTATTTATAATCTAAAACTGAGATAATATTATACTCCATTCCCTACTTTCCTCCCTTCCTTGTACATTTCAATAATAATCCTGATTCTCCTGTCCAATTATGAAGGATGTAATATTTGTTAAAAGAGAGGAAAAGCAGGATCATTTTCATTAATAACCAACATTTATGTTGTTCTATGCATTTAATAAGAAATTTTTAGGGCCTCCCTGGTGGCGCAGAGGGTTAAGCAACGCACTATGAAGCAAATCACAGCCACTGCAGCAAGAGTTCGATCCCTGCTGCCGGCCAGGGAGGGGACCCACATGGCGCGGCAGACCTCTCCTGTCTCGCCCGCTGCTCCCCTCAACAGTGTGTTTCAGTCAGTCTGCCTGTTCTTCTCCCTGATCTGTCTCTGGTGAATCCTCTCACCTACCGTGCCTCTGGTCTGTACTCCAGCTCTTGTATGCATAAATAAATAAATCTTTAAAAAAAAAAAAGAAATTTTTAAACACTAAAATCTTCACCAAACCCTATAAAATGGATTCACAGCTAGTAAAACTGAGGCCAGAGAATTTAGTTAACTCACTTAAGATTATATGGCCAGAGAATTCAGTATACCCAGTATACAGCTGATAAGTAAGTGGCAGAGGCAAATCTTGAACCCAGGTCTTTTGAGTCAAAATCCACAACCTTTCTCCTAGAGCATGTTGGCCCACTACAAAGCAGAGAGAGATCAGTTTACTATAGTAGGCTATGGATCTGCTAAAGCAAGACCATATCCATTGAAACATTCCTGAGTTCTCAAAAGGAGTAATTTAATCATCAAACTATTTTAGTCTGTTACAGTCCCTCCAAAAGAGGCAAAAGGTATAGCAATTCAACTGTACATGCACCATATAATGTAAACTGAACAAGAAACAGTATTACATATATCCAAAATAAAATGTAAGACATTCATCAACTTGAGTACCTAGAAAAAGTAGTTCACAAAAATCAAGGGATTTTATGGGTTTGGAGGGGATGATGAGATGTTTATTAGTTGACCTTTAGTAAAAGTTCATCAAATTCAATACCTCATTCTAGAGATATGACCAAGGGCCAGCGAGATCAATATTTTCATTCATCAGATTTATTGTGTTTCTTGGAGGTTGATTTTACCAAGGACTCAGTGCACTTAGTAGCAGAAATGCTCTTCATCTGCTTCTGGCACTTTGTTCTTTTTCCTAAGTTTTCAATCCTCTTGAAAAGTTTCTTAACCTTTCTCAACTCAACTTTTACACTTAAGTTAATCTGGTCTGTGAACAAAATATAATATTTTTGATGACTTAAGTGTCTTCAGGGAACTCTGAGCTATACTGAACAGATTGCAGATGTGAAAATATGGAGAACGTTGCACTATATGTCCTCTGAATCTAGAAAACCCCTCATAAGTGGATGCATAGAAAGAAAAATCACAGATGTAAGGATTATGCTAGTAATGATAAATATGAGTGAAACAGAAACATTGTATCTGATTGAGAGATAGTCAACTCACATTTCCTTTTCTTTTTTTAAAGATTTATTTATTTTTATTTATGCATACAAGAGCTGGAGCATAGGCCAGAACTGTGGGAGGTGAGAAGATTCACCAGAGACAGTGGGGAGCAGAACAGGCAGATCCACAGAAATACACTGCTGAGGGGAGCAGTGGGCGAGGCAAGAGAGGTCTGCCACACCGTGTGGGTCCCCTCTCTGTCCGGGGATCGAACTCACACTGCTGTGCGGTAGATGCTTCAGTGTGGTGCTCAACCCTCTGTGCCACCAGGGAGGCCCTCAACTCACATTTCTTGACACAAATACATGAAATTAAAACATTTTTCCCAAACTCACAAGAGTTGTAAGAAATAGACATATTTGAGGTTGAAAAATAGACATTAAATTTATCAGTTTTATAAATATTCAACTTTAGTTCAACACCGATTCAGTTGAAATCAGTTTCATGTATGTTACTTTTACATCATCTTCATTAGGTCTCCCAGCATCTTTCACTTTAGCATCAAATTTTTGCCTTCTCTTTCATTTTCCCACCACCTTTTGGCCACACTTTTTCTCCCTTCTTATTCTTAGAATCCATTTCCTCCAGATAATCTTTCCTATATATGTTTTCATATGTCTTAAATTTTAGTTTCATTATTCTGCCTAAGGTTTTTTTTTCTAAGAGTATCCTCAGAAAGTATTATCATTATTACTAATAGCTACTCCCAGGAACTGTGAAAAGCCCACTATATTTCTTTCTTTATTTATCATATTCTTTAATCCCCATAGGGTTAAAGAACTGGTCCAGAGATTTGGAGCCCATTACGGTCACTAGACTAGAGGTCCTGAAGGTAGTCTCTCTCATCTCTGTTTCTCTAGTACCTATCACACTCAGGCCTGTAACAAATGTTTTACGAATATTTGTGGGCAAGTGGGTGGGTAGATGGATAGATGGGAAAAAGGAATGAAGAGCAAGAACTGTCTCCCACCCAAACTAATCCTCTTAACAATGCTACTATATATCTGTCCTAAAAGTAAAAGGTGGAGAAGAGTTAGCACAATACTCTAAAATGAAAAGCCTCTTGATTTCAGAGGACCAGACCAGTCTATATAATATGGACCTGTATTATGGATTGCTGGATGTAGAACTTGAGAAAATTGTTCCATGTGCCCCCATTTTATGAATTCTATCACAGAGTTCACAGGCCTTCCCCTTTAATATTGCTGTGAGAGCTGCAAATGATACTTAGAAAGCCTATCACTATCGTTGTGCCTTGTTAAGAGTGGAAGCCTAACCAAGGTCACCTACGTTTACCATCATGGTACAGGCTCATACTGAAAGACTCCAATGTTAAAATCAGGAAAATGATTTTTAGCATTAGAGCAAAGTGATACAAGAAAGCAAGCACTGTAAGAAAAATAAATTTAAAAAATAAAAGCTTTTTTAGGTCCAAAATAATCATTAATTCATCATAATATTTCTGAATTAACTGGTCACTAGATATACTTGTTAAACATAATGTTCAAATACTCTGAAAACTGGTAAGTAAATGGAAAGAATCATAATGGAAATTTGGGAAACTGGCCAAACAAGAGGCTGGATTTGGAGAACAGACTTCTAGTGAAGGCACGAAATACATTGATTAATATTGTTGCTCTGTAACCACGGATCTGAGGAATTTGGGGGTGGTTTCTACCAGATTGTCAGCATTATTTATTGATAAAACTAAGCGTGATGATTTGCATCTGGTCTTGCTAAGGTCCCTGGAGAGCTCTGTAATTGAGGCTGGTTATGAAGCAAGAATCTATACGACCAGCAAAACACTGAAAAATATTAAAAGATTATAGGATATAAAAAATACTTTAAAAATATTAAAAAATTCCAGCCAAGACTCTGGTTTGGATTCTGATTCCAAGTGTTCCACACATTTGTAAGTGGAGCCTGATGTAAGAGAGAAAGCAGGTCCTTTCAGAGAAATCTAGGACTGCAAAGTACATTTTTTATTTGCATGCTGTTGTTGAATAGGATCTGCATGTAAGCTTGTCATTTTGGGTCTTAGAAGTTTTCTTAAGCCCTTGAACAGTGTTTAACTGTCACCTTTAGCACCGTGGCTAAGAACCTGCCACCTGGTAAGCAGTCAAGCAAGTCTTAATTGGCTAATGAACAAATAAAAAGAATCTGAGTATCCTGACTTATTGTCCACTCTAACCACTACATAAGATGGATCAGCACTGAAGACAAACAATTGCTATTCAATGTGATAAATACCTCTTTGCCCCAAAGATAAAGAGACTATAATTGTCACACTTAGCTCCTAATACCCTCTATTCATCTCAAAATTGTTTAAAATTATAGAAACTAGTTAAGTGGCTACTGCAAGAAGTTATTTTGCAAAGACCTTCCTTTTCTGTCTCAGGGAAGGTGATGTTTGAGTGTGATGTTGGTGCAGGTCTCATAAATGCCATAGCCTGACTTGGAAATGGTCAGTGATGCCAAAGTACTATCTGCATCTAGAAGTTTAATTTCAATGTTTCAATGTTAAAAAAAAAATTATGTTCACATTTATAAAATTATCAAAAAGTGAATTTAAAAAACTACTCTTGGGCCTCCCTGGTGGTGCAAGTGGTTAAGTCACAGCTCTATGAAGCTATCCGCAGCCACTGCAGCACAAGTTTGATCCTTAGGAAGGGAGGTGACCCACATGGCTGAGTAGACTTCTCCTGTCTTGTCCATTGCTCCCCTCAGCAGTGTGTCCCAGTCTATCTGCCTATTCTGTTCCCCACTCTGTCTCTGGTGAACCCTCTCACCCGCATACCTTGTATATATAAATAAATAAATCATTAAAAATAAATAAAATAAAAACTGCTCATAAAATTAAAGAACTGGAAGGGAAAAGTTGTTAATGCCCTCAGAAGAATTAAACCAATCCAAATAACTTCATGACTCTCTTACATCTAAGAATACAGTGATTTCCAAAGATTGCAATTGGAGTTCAGTGCCTTGAAGGTAGCTCTTCAACAAAAATCCAAATCAGTGGTTGAAGACAGATGGTCAGTATTTGGTTCATTAGACAACAACAAATTTGCAATATTTTTTTTAAATCACACCCCAACCTAAACCCCTACCACAGACATAATTATCTTGATTATTCTCTGTTGAAAAACAAATTAGGATCATCCGAGGTTATTTCCCTTATATAGACAAACTTTTTATAATTCTGTACACCAAAGGATGGGATTCTAGGAAATAAAGGCAATGCAGAAAGCCCATGAGGCTCTGAAAATGAGTGTTGTTGACCAAGGCTCAGTGGCAAAGGCTGCTACAGAATGGTAGAAGTAGAATTTTAATCAGACGATAGAGCTAGAAGGGCTTCCCCAGTGGTACAAGGGGTTAAGCATTGCACTATGAAGCATCTGCAGCCACTGCAACACAAGTTTTATCCCTGGCAGGGGAGGTGACCCACATGCACTACAGAACTCCCCTGTCTTACCCGCTGCTCCCCTCAGCAGTATACTTCAATCTGCCTGCTCTGTCTCCCCAACATCTCTGGCCTGTACCCTAGTTTTTGTATGGATAAATATTTTTTTTAAAAAATATATAGCAAAATAAATTAATTAATTAATGAAAAAGGAATGGAAATAATGACAATAGCATTTACATGTTATCATGTTTAAATTAAAATCACATATGGATATTTACATACTCCAAAGAGTACAACTCTAACATCTTGACTCTCTCTACTTACATGTCTTTAGGCCAGTTATTTAAACCTGTCTAGAACTTTGTTTCCTCATCTGGAAAAATGGGATAATCAATAAAATCTACTACATAGACATCAGTTACATGGAAAATAATTTCACCCATATAATAATGCTTAGATAGCGCTTTGTACTTAGAAAAGTCAATACATGTCAGCAACTGTTTCATTGTCATCCTCATAATTATCACAGAGGTCTCAGTCTCAGATTATCAGCTGCATTTTGTCAAATGTAAGTTGCTACCACCATCACAAATAATTTTTTCCTATGATATAAAATTAAGCTATATTTTTCCATTTATATTGGTGTGCCTATTTGAAATTAGGTAAACTACAGAAGAAATCACTGTGCACAGCTTCATCTGATTTTTAGGACAGCACCTACACATAGGGAGACAGAGAAATATTATCCTTAATTTACAGATAAGCTTCAGGTGTAGCTCAAATTTTGGGAATGACTCACCCAAAGTCACGTAGCTAGTAACCTACAGTGACAAGAATCAAGGCGATTCCATTTGACTCCTCCTCAAGAATTATTATAATTTCACATTTTCCAAAATATCAATTTCATAAAGTTTAGTTTCAATCAACAAATATGACCCCAAATAGATGATCAGAAAGACCATGAACAGGAAGAGTATAATGTGAACACAGACCCACTGCTATGTAGTTACAGACTCTAAAGGGATGACATAGGTCAATTAAGGATGTTTTGATGACATCCTCAAAACTGGTCTCACCACCTCCCTTTAGGTGCCCCAATGTAATTATGATATGAATCCAATGGTGCTGAATCTTTGAGCAGATTTCCCAGTCCCAACATCAGACAGTCTACAGCTCATCTCATCACCACCCCCACCTTCTGGCTCACCTTTAGAGACCTATTTTTGTCTTGGGAAGCAAATTCCCTTTTTCTTCTCTGGAAAAAGCTTTTCCCTTCCCTGTTCTTTGCCTTTCTTAAGCTATCCACCATATGGTAAATGCCTTCTCCCACCCCCCAAACTCCAAATGGTCAAATTCTACTTGTTCTTAAAAATCTGGTTAAAAGTCATTTATCCATAAAACACAATTAAACCACACTACTCCATCAACCAAAATCTGCAACACAAAACTTGTGTTAATCTATTTAAACATCTTTATCCAATCTTATGTCGTAAGCTTTTTCTCTCCTCTTGGATCATAAAGGAACTTAATGATCCTGGTTTGACTTTTTATATTTCCCATCCACACCCAAGGCCAGTGCTGTGCACAGAGACAGTGTCCAGCAATGATGTGGGTGAGCTCATGAGGAAAGGTTCACCTCTGGAGTGTGTGTGCATCTCTACTATGTAACATGGCCCAAGCAATTGCAATGGAGGGTCAAGATACTCATCCATGTAATTTTTAAATGAAAAAAGACCTTTGGCTCACAAATTTTTTCAGATGATAAATTAAAACTATTTTGTTTTATGTCTCTTACCTGTTTATTTGCTTTTATTTTGAAAAATGTCAAACTAAAAAAATTAGTTGAAAGAACGGTGCAATAAATCCTCATGTCTCTCACTAAATTCACCATCTGTTAACATCATACCATGTACTTCCATTTTTGCTAAACCGTGTGAAAATAGGCTATGGATGTCACAACATTTCACCTATAAATACGTCAGTATGCAGATTTCAGAAATGAGCAACGTCTCTGGCTTAGCTTTGGCATCCTTACAACACCTGAGAAAGTCAGCATTAATTCAATAACATCACCAATTCACAACCCATGCAAATTTCCACAATTGTCTTAAAGGATGCCCACTATGACTATATTTTGCTTTCTCTTTATATTTTTATGTACTTTCTTTTTGTTTCTATATACAGTAAAGATTCACATATTCACATTATGCTCCTTGGTTTCTCACTTTGTCAAGCAACAATCTTCATTCACATCATTTTTCATCTCATTGAATTATTTGACATGTTCAGGTCAGTTATGCTGTTCAATATCTCAGTGTAGATTTGTCTGTCTGCCTCCTTACAAGTAAACCTGAGGAAATCATACAGGCAAGAATATCCAGCTGATGGTGTTGTGTGTCTCTCACGGAATCACAATTGCATGTACAACGAGGCACTGCTATTTCGGTAAGATTAAGATCATCATATATATCTATTATAAAGGTATTTTTCAACTTTTATTGTTCAAATTGATATCATGATCCCCAACATTTATACTGATGGTTTATCTTGTCTAGTTGCCATTTTTTTGTAAAGATCTCATTCCTTTTCCTACCCTCTCACCCACCTCTATCTATCTCATTTCTATGTACACATTTTACTCTTTTTAAATTCAAATGTATTAGATTCCATTGTCATCATTATTCCTTTTTTGGGAAAGATTTATTTATTTATTCATACACGAACTGTTGTACCAGCTAGAGGTAGGGAGAATGAGAGAATTCACCAGAGACAGTGTGGAGGACAGAACAGGCAGATTAACTGAAATACACTGCTGAGGGGAGCAGCAAGTGAGACAGCAGAGGTCTGCTGCACTATGTGGGTCACCTCCCTGACTGGGTATCAAACTCATGCTGTAGTGGCTGTGGATAGCTTGATAGTGTTGTGCCTTAAACACATGTGTCACCGGGGAGGCCCTTATCATTATTCTTTCTGATGTTCAGTTTGCTCCTGTTCTTTTAGTGGGATCTCCTTTAAACTGGTGTCTGTGTCCTTCTGGGATGTTCCTATTAGATTTTAGACATCTCCTTGTCAGTGGGCACAATAAGTTATTCTAGTATCACCTTATACTCTCTCTACCCCACATGGGACTTTCCCTCATGTCAATTATAGACATAGAAATAGTTTAGAGATTAAAAATACTTAAAGAAGCCCTTAAAAATCTCTGCTCAGAAGGTAAGGATTCAATTGATAAAAATTCATTAAAAACAAGGTGAGCTTTAAATAGATTATTCACCCTTGTTTGCTTTTATTGTAATATGACAGACCATCCTTTACTCTTAATCAATCTTACTTTGGACTATTATAATTGGTCATTTATCTAGAAAGGAAGGAAAAAGTATATGGACTGAAAATAAAGTTTCTGTGTGTCTGAATACAGTAAACTATAAACACTGTATAAACTGTATTAGCAATGATTTTTTTAATGCTGATAATTAACCCTGAATGGAACTGGTACTTTATGATAATGCTTCCTTGATGTTCCTGGTATTGGAGCATAGGATAAGCAAATTCCATAAGTTGGTTTTAGTCAATCCTCCAACCTCCTCACCAAGGAAGCCACCACATTCAGAGACTATTGCTTTGACCACACCATAGAGAGCTCTACAGCTAAACATTACATGTTTCCACAAGGAGTTGTCTCTCTAGCTCCTACCTCCACCAGTAACAGAAATTACTTTAATCAGTATGCATTCACTATGTGTCAATTCCTACCTAGCTCAACACTAAACCATTCCCCCACAAATCCCAGAGGCCAAAATAGAGGATCTGGAGGTGAAAGGGATGATCCAGACATCTCTGCTCCCTAGTCTGGCTGGGGCAGGAACACACAGGATGGTCTAGCTGTGTTTCCCAATATGTGCCCTGAGGATCATTTTTTTCTAAAATTAATTCTCAAAAAAATCAAATTTCACGGTCAAATAAATTTAAGAAAGAATGTAGTCTGAACTTGATTCTCAGAGTTTCATTAATCACATTGACATTTGAAGGATTATGAAAAGTTCTGCAACAAAGAACTATAATAAGTTGTTTAACTCAAGTCCCAATTTTTTTAAACTCTGGCTCTCCTTTCCAGGAACACCTTGTACTGTTGAAACTTAGGAAATCTTGGGAAATGCTTGCAACTACTCTACATTTAATCGCGATGTAGCTTCAAGACAATTCTTGGTTCCTCTGTCAAAGAATTATTATTCAACAAAGGTTTAGTGTAAGAAACTAGAAATGGAATATTCAGATTTTCTGACAACCAAATGTCCAAATTATAATGGTTGACAGAAGTATACTCTTAATCAAAACCTTTGTTATCATGGACCTACAATCCAGTTATATTTGCCTTTTTATGTACAAAGTGAAACAGAGAACAAAGTAACTACCAAACATGTTACATCAATTTTTCTTTCTACAACAATATAATGGTGCTTGTTAATTTTCAGATAATTCAAACTATCTAGATTTGAAAGTGGGAGCCAAAGTCATCAGAAAAGTCCTTGTAATTCTCCACTTAACTTTTTAAAATACACTTCATTAATAACTTAGACCTCAATAGTCATTTGACCACCTTTGAAAACAATAAAGACACATAGTGTTATTTGTATAATGTATAATGTATGTCTGACCACTCAATTTTTTATGAAAAATAGATTTGCATACTAAATACTCTGGGTATACATATTAAAGTCTCCTAAAAATCAGTTTGTCCAATATAAAGTATCTTCTAAAAAAAAGGGGAAAGTCATAGATTTCCTTTCTAACGTCAAGCATCTCTAGTGATTGTATTAAAATATGTTCACACTTGTAAACAGAAAAATTTAATTTCTTGACTCTGGAATTAATGATGAAATCAAAGAAGAAATTGAAAAATACCTGGAGATGAATGAAAATGAAGGCGCATCACCTCTGTGATGTAAAAACAGTTCTAAGAGGGCATTACATAGCAATACAGGCCCACATCAAGAAGCAAAAATGTGCTCAAATAAATTATCTAACCTTACACCTTAAGGAACTAGGAAAAGAGCTGAGAGTATAAAATGGAGAAAGGAAAGACTCTTCAACAAATGGTGTTGGGAAAACTAGACAGCTACATACAGTCTATATTATACTTTACCATACTATACTATACTATACTATGCCAAACTCTCTATAGTCTATACTATACTTTCTCTATTCTATACTATATTCTCTATAGTCTATAATATATTATACTCTATACTATATTATACATACTATATACAAAAGTCAAGTCAAAATGGATTAAATACTTAGATATAAGACCAGAATCCATTAAATGCATAGAAGAAAACATAGGCAAAACACTCCATGACATTGGCTTCAGGGATGACTTTGGGGATTTGACTACAAAATCAAGTAAAATAAATGCAAATATAAACAAGTGGAACTAAATCAAACTATAAAATTTCTGTGAAGTGAAAAAATTATCAGTAAAACAAAAAGACACATTACTGAACAGAAAAAAACATTTACATGACATACATGCCACAAAAACTAATATCTAGATCTACAGAGAACTCATGCAACTCAATAAAAAGAGAACAAAGAACCCAATCAAAAAGTTGATAGAGGAGCTAAATAGACATTTCTCAGAAAAGACATACAGATGGCCTAAAGGAACATGAAAAAATAACAATCATCATTTCTCAAAGAAATGGAAATCAAAATCACAATGAGATACTACTTTAGTTCAGTGAGAATAGCCATAAAAAAGAACCCAGAAACAACAAATGTTAGTGGGAATAGATACTGATCCAGTCACTATCGTACTGTAAAAGTCCCTATAGTATTCTATGGAGGTTCCTCAAAATATTAAAAGTTGATCCAGCAATTCCATTCCTTGCATCTACCCCAAGAATACAAAATTACTCATTCAAAAGAATATACACTCATTTTGTTCACTGCAGCACTACTTGCAATAACTAAGTTATGGAAACAATGTAGTGCCCAATGACGGCTGACTGGATCAAGAAGATATAGTACATATACACTATGGCATATTATACAGCTATATAAAAGGAAAAGAACTCCTGCCATTTGTGACAACATGGATGGAACTGGAGTGGATTATGCTAAATGAAATAAGCCAGAATGAGAAAGACAAATACTGGATAATTTCATTCATATAAGGATTATATAGAGGATCAAAACAAAGGAACTGACAGAACTACACCAAACAAAGTCTAGAAATGACTGCAGCACTGAGGCCACTTGAGGGGGTGAATAAAGATGGGTAAAGTCAGGAGAGGGCCCAGTGGTATATGACAAAGTGATATGGATGCTCTGGAGTGAGTATCATGTGGTGATTCATTTCTGAGGAGGTGTGAACCTATTCTTTTGAATCATATACAAGTAATGTAAACCAATGTTACTTCACCAAACAAAAATATCCTTCAACATAAAAAAAAACATCATAAGTAAAAATACAAAAATAAAAGATATCCTGACTCCATTGAACTGATCTATATTTAACATTATCAATTTTTAAAAATGTAATACTTTAAGACTCATATAAACCTGTGAAAAGATACATTCAGATTTAAATTTGAATGTCATTGCCTATTTCATTCATTTTAACTGAGAATCATAAAACATAAATGCACAACATTCTCCCTTTCCAAAATACAGTTGGTAAAAATATCACATGGTAATACAATATGCATCAAAAAGAAAACATTCAAAGACTTCCTCCTCCTAAAATCTGGGGGAAGGTAACTGTTATTGGACTTATTTAATACTTCTATGTTAGAATGAACTGTCTTCACTCATTGCATTTCAGTTTAGTGGTCAAAAATGATCATGTTTTCAAGGAGCTCTAATGTCAGTGCCTTACCAGTGTAGATGCTGGCATTGGAAGCTGGAATACCAAACTGTGACTCGATGAACTTGGGAATGAAGGTAATGAAAGCAGTTACAATGGCACTCTCAGCTGTGTATGACAAACTCACAAAAAGGAATGTCATGTTGCTTAAGATCCTGACAGCTGCTCTTGGTAGGTCTACAAAATGACAAAAATGACAAATGAATGTTATAAACAAGGGATGGGAAATAAAATAAAACTGAATTGTTTTTGAAATGAATTGGAAATAGCCATTCAGCAACAATTGAGAATATTGAATTGAGAATTAAAATAGAAAAACCTGATAGACTACTTAGAAATCTTCAACTTTACTAAGATTTTTGACTTGTACAACTTTTCAACTAGTATAAGAAATTTAAGTAAAGACTCTAAAAGCACATACAAATATCCTGATAAGAACTACTCATGTGTCTCCTGACTCAAAAACTATTTAAAAGAAATTATTTGCACCTTTTATTGATTAAAGCAATGTTCTTTTTCAACAAGATCTCAAATTCTACTAACAGTGTAAGTACCTACAACACAGCACTAAAATTACAGTTTCTACCTCACTGAACTAGCATGTCCCTGAAAAAATGTACTTCTCAGTTGCCATCTCCCTGGCCCCCCAGACACCACAACAGAACTTGTAAAGATGTCAGGCATCTGATTTTCCAGCCTCATTATGAAACAGGAAATAATTATAGCTAAAAATACATAAGGGACAGTCAAATATTCCCAGGTAGTTTGGAGATGGGAACAAAGAGAAATGATCTCCAAAAGAGAAGAAAAACTTAACATGGGGATTCTGTACCTGTACAGCTCCCTCTCAAATAAGAGAAAATTTCATTCTGGAATCTAGGCATTATTTTCACAGCACTTGCCACATATATGCATCAAGATGTATGTGCAAATGTTTTCATTGTAGTATTGGTTATAAGTGCAAAAAAATGGAGGAGAAATGAATTTAAGTAAATTATTGCATATAATGAAATACTCTGCATTTGTTAAAATCAATGTGTTATGTAGCAGCATAAAAGGAACTCCAAGGAATAGTTTTATTAATGAATAACTCAAGCTGCTGAAGAAATATATACATACATGTGTTTGTATTTTTGCATAAATGTTTATGTAAAAATCAAACAAAGCGGGGGCCTCCCTGGTGGCGCAGTGGGTTAAGCAACGCACTATGAAGCAAACCACAGCCACTGCAGCACGAGTTCGATCCCTGTTGCCGGCCAGGGAGGGG